>APFE031162650.1:87651-101903 GCA_000404065.3 Pinus taeda | reverse complement strand
CGAACACTGTTTTTACACCTGCATCATCCAACTTGCTTACAGAAATCAGATTTCTAGCCAATGCAGGAATATGCAGAACACCTGGAAGTGTTCTAACCCTTCCACCTTGTAGCTTAAACTTTAATTTTCCACAACCAATGATTCTAGCCTTCCTGTCATCCACCAAGAAGAAATCACCGGCATCATATTTCTCATACTCGCAAAACCACTCTCTATGGGAAGTGAAGTGAAAGGATGCACCTGAGTCAATCAACCATGCCTCATGATCTACATGTGTACTTGAAAAAGCCAAGTACACATCCACACCTTCATCTGAGGTGGTTTTCGCCTCTGCAGAAGGAGAATCATCAGATCCCTTTCCTTTATCAGGAGCTTTAGATTTGCAGTTCCTTTTTTAGTGCCCTTCCTTTCCACATTTCTAGCACAACACCTTTACAGGTTTTCCTGGAGATTTATATCTCCCTCTAGATTTAGATCTCCCACTCGATGACTTATTTTTGTTTCTATTCTGGGACCATCCTCGTATAGACAAGGTATCACAATTTTGGCTCTCCATATTTTTCCGTCTCATCTCCTTCGTCAATAAGGCTAAGACTATTTCATCAAACTGCAAAGTAGTTGCATTGCTACCTATTGCAATAACCAGATTATCCCACGAATCTGGTAGAGAACACAACAAACTGATGCACTTATCTTCATCTGAAATTTTAATATCAATAGATGCTAACTGACTTACCACAATATTAAATGCATTTAGATTCTCTATCACCAAGTCTCCATCTTTCATCCTCGAGTTATACAGCTTTTTCCGTAGGAACAATTTCTTCACCAGAGACTTAGATTGGTACAAAGTCCCTAACTTGTCGCACAAAGCCTTCATCGTAGCTTTTGCTGATACATTCAACAATACTGAATCTGAGAGACACAATCATATTGTGCTCTTTGCCTTCCGATCCAACTTCTTCCATTCTTCATCGAACACTCCCGTTGGTTTAGTACCCGAATCTACCATGATCCATTGATCTTTATCCACCAACAAATCCTCCATCTTGAGTTTCCACAACTCAAAACTCTAACCATTAAATTTCTCGATCTCTATCTTTCCACTGCTCGCCATCTTCTTTCACCAGCAAAATCGATCTCACAGATCTCCCACTAAACAGGGTCTACCACAAGCCCGAGCGAAACCCCTCAGCAACAAATGTGTCCCCTTGAAGCCAAACCTGGCTCTGATACCAAATGTAGGTTTTAACCCCATACAGAAATTACCTGCATACGAATTCTAAAACACAAAAAAATAAACAATGCGAGAGCATAACACATATACACAGAGATTTTCCCACTGGATCCCAAAACCGGAACTACCAGCTTGATTTTTCATATGTTCCTTTCAATGTTATAATACATATTTATCATGCCGAAGCATCCAATACCATGGACTGAAAACCATCGTGTCCAATACCATGGACTGAAAACCATCGCATCCAATACCATGGACTGAAAAACCATCGCATCCAAAAAACATGTGCGAAAATCATGCACAAAACCATAGGTGGGTCCGCCCAACCTAACATAGGGTCCAAAATCAAAATTTTCCGGGGACCCCATAAAGTGGGGTTACAGGTACCCCTCAAACCCCCTGTTACTACGTGGAAAGAATATAACACAACCCAACACCAAGTTCTAATTTCAATTATGTTATCCCAAAGGTTGTAGAGTAGTTTGCATTGAATAAGATAGCCCACAAAAGGTTATGGATCATTCATATGGCCATAGGAACCAAGAGATGAGTTGAATATGTGGTGAAATCATCGTCAGCAGTGGAAAATGATATGTACAGTGCTACAAACCTAAACTTGCTACCATTGGGCTCATACAACAAGTTAATCGACATGGACTAGATAGCAAGCCATAAGACGAAAATCGATTGCTACAGCAAGTTGTTGAAATTCCTCAATGAAGGAGAGGAAAGAGTGATGTTGCAAGGGATAAAAAAAGCAGTGACTATTACACAAATATCAGCATTGCAAATGAAGAGGTGTAGTCAAAAGCGATGCGAAATGTATGTTGTCTAAGTGACCAATGAATTATAGGATAACAGAGATAAAATGGAAGAGAATCTAATGAGCACACTACAGTTGGTGAAGCTAAAATTAAATTAAAGCAAATGTTGGACAAGGGATTTATAAGACCATACATATCACCTTGGGGAGCGCCAGGTATGGTCGATAACCAACTTGTTTTAATTTTGATAGACCTGGGTTATAATTTCAGTTATGTTAATCCAAAGGTTGTAGAGTTGTTTGTATTATATAAGATAGCCCATGAAAGGTAATGGTTAGTTCAGAGGGCCACGAGGACCAAGAGATGAGTTGAATATGTGGTGAATTCATTCCCAGTAGTGGTAAATGGCATGTCCACCTCCGTAGACCTGAACTTGCTACCATTGGGATCATACTATGTGCTAATTGGCATGGAATAGCTAACAAGCCACAAGGAAAAAATCAACTACTACATCAAGTTGATGGAATGCCTCAATGAAGAAGGGGAAAGAGTGATGTTGCAAGGGATAAAAAAGTCGATGACTATTCAAAAAATATCATCATTGCAAACAAAGAGGTGCATTCGAAAGGGTGTGAATTGTATGTTGTTCAAGTGACCATCGAATCAAATTATAACAGAGATTGAATAGAAGAGCATCCAATTTTTAAAATTTTCAACGATGTGTTCCCTGGGAAAATTCTAAGATTGCCCCCAAGAAGAGAAATTGATTTTTCAATTGAGTTGTTACCCAAATCAGTACTAGTATCAATAGCCCCATATCGTATGAGCACGCTATAGTTGGTGGGGCTAAAATTATAATTAAAGGAAATGTTGGATAGGGGATACATCAGACACTATGTATTTCCCTAGGGAGCACCAATATTATTCATCAAGAAAAAAACACAAGACCTTGAGACTATATATTGACTACAAGCAATTAAATAAAACCAAGATAAAGAACAAGTATCATTTGCCTAATATTGATGACATGTTTGATCAATTGAGATGAGATGCAATTTTTCAAAGAAATACTTGAGGTCTACGTACCATCAGGTATGACTTAAGGATGAAGATGTCCACAAGATGGCTTTCAGAACTCGATATGGTCATTATGAGTTTGTGGTGGTACCATGTCGACTCACTAATGCCCCATTAGTGTTTATGGGTTTGATGAACAGTGCTTTAAGTTCATATTTGGACAAGATTATGTTAGTTTTTTTAGATGACATTATGGTTTATTCAAAATCCAACGAGGAATATGAAGAGCATTTAGCAGCAGTTTTTCAATTGTTGAGGGGGCACAAGTTCTATGTCAAACTCAACAAGTGTGACTTCATCCAATAACAAGTTCAATACTTGGGACACATTGTTTCCAAGAAAGTAGCAGTAAATATGTAGAATATTAAAGCCATCATGGAGTCGCATACTCCTTAGAATGTGGCAGGAGTAAAATTATTTATGGGATTTCCTGAGTATCATTAAAGGTTCATTCATAATTTTTCAAAGATTGGGCATCCAATCACAACGCTGGAAAAGAAAGGAGTGTAATTCCAATGGACAACAGAACGTGCATCTAGATTTGAGCAGTTACAACATATGCTCACACATGCACCAGTATTGAAAATAGAAAACCCGAAAAAGAATTTTGTGGTGTGCACAGATGTCTACAAAGAAGGGCTTGGTGGAGTCCTAAAGCAAGAAGGATAGGTGGTATGTTACAAATCAAGGAAACTGGATGAGCATGAGAGAAATTATTTCACTCATGAGTTGGAATTGGCAGTTATAGTGCATGCATTGAAAATGTGGATACATTACCTACTTGGAAGGAAATTTGTTTTAATGTCAGATCATGGAGGGTTGAGGTATTTGTTTAACCAACCCAATCTAAATGCAAGATAGGAAAAGGTGGCTAGCCTTGATTAGTGAATTTTATTTTGAGTAAAGTATATCAAAGGAAAGAATAAAGTAACGAATGTTATTAGGGTTTTGAGTTATGGAGGAAATTTTGGATCAAGAATTATAGCCCCTCTCAATCACGACAACAACAATTGATAGCTCAAAACCCTATTCAAGGATCTTCAACATGGAATTTGGCTAGCATTAATAAATTCATCATATAGTAACATTGTTTCTAGGAAGTCCAAGAGGGTATAGGAAGCTCGAAAGGGAAAGGATGTGTTGTTTTGGATGGATTTATGGTAGCAATATTCAAATCTCAGCAGCAGGGCAGAATTTATTGCTATAAAAGAGCTTATGAAATCTAGAGGGTCTCTAGATAGTAGCATATTATTGGAACCAAACAACGAAGTACGCCTTATGGAGAGAATGGAAAAATAAGGAAAGTTGGACTCACACTCTTGATCAAGCCAATCTAGACACATTAATGGAAGAACTTCACAAATGAAAGACCCCACTCTCTAAGGGATAAGACAAACTTCAATGGAGATATAAGAAAAAGGGTATGTCCACAATCAAAGATGCATATCAACTAGTTACAAGTCACACCAATCTTTCTCATCAATCGATCTGGAAACAAGTTTGGGCTAAAAAATTATGGCCCAAAGTTTCCCATTCTCTATGGTTGTTAGTACATAAAACAACCCTTTCATGGAATAAAAATCGTCTGCAAAGGATTTTTGGTTCCTTCCTTATGTTTTATATGTAGATAAAATGCAGATCACATGGTGCACTTGATCAATACATGTTCTTTTTCTAAAACTCTATGGTATCAATTATTCAACTTTTTTGGACAAACAGACAAGAATAGGAATGACATCATAGAAACGATTGAAAATTGAAGATCTTATATGACAATGAATCCTATTGCAAATAGACATTGGGCCCTAATTCTAAGGTTTTTCCTATAGAACATATGGAAGGAGAAGAAAATTTTCATCTTTAATAACTTATCATTAGAAGGGGAGGTAATTTGTGAAAAAGCATTGCAGAGTGTCTGTGAAACAATACTACTCCATTTTCGGTCATCATCAGGTTGGGAAGTTGAAGGTTTGGATGGCACAATTTTGTGTAATCTCTAGTTTTTGACGTCTCCTTGTATCAATCCTTTTCCTCCAAGAATCCTATCTTCTATTCCTCTGGCCTCCTAGAGCCCTACTCCCCTAGGATTCCTTAAACTTAATTTTGATGACGCGTCTAAATGCAATCCAGGTTCTACTAGTCTTAGAGAAATCTTCCATGACAAATATGGACAACTAGTATTTCTATTTGCAGATAGTATAGGACATTCAAGCAATAATGTAGCAGAACATTCAAGTAATAGAATTGCTGAATTAGGAATCATAGCATGCAAATAAACATCCTAGGAATCTTATTACATGTAACGTACAAATTAAGGGATGAAGGTTGGTGGTGCCTGCGTTGGAGTCAAGTATTGATCAACCCCTATTAATCAATAGTATGTTAGTAGCATAGCTTCCTCATATAAATTCATGCAGCAATAGGATACAGAGATAAATATGGACACCAATGGCATGCAACAATAGAAACTAGAGGTAAACTAGTTTTAAATGAAACCTCCAAAAGCATCAAGCATCACAAAGTAGGGAAGAATGCGATATAGCTTGATGCCTTTCACACATTTTATGGAGACTATAGAGGATTAACCCACTTCCCTTTTGTTATTTCTTTGAACCTCTAGTATTGATAGGTTATTTTGTTGTTTTCTTGCCTATATTCCCTGTGGTGGTAGAAAAATAGCTAAAGAGGGCAGTTCTAACACCTACAATGTGCAGATTTCTGGTAGGTGAAAAGGGAAAAGTAGACACGCGTTCTCTTGTGTTTAGAAATGGAATCGTCACTTTCTACAAGGGTCAAAAACCTTTCCCCTTGCACTCTATGAGATTTGGGACCCGAGATGCCAAAGAGGTGACCAGGAATGTCATTGGCCTAAAGAATAGAGGAGAGTTGATGAGGAGCTCCATCTCTCCCAGAAAAGTATTGTTGGTAATGAGTTTACCAACCATATTAATCATGGTTTTAGTCAACCAACAATTCATGCAAAGGGAAATCAAATTGTATCTTGTAGTTTATACAGCAATGCAGAATTAATTTACACAAAGTATCCACTAGGGGATCGGGTTATGGATTCCGCCTAATTATTCAAACGAAATGATAAAGGAAGGTGTAATGTATTTCAAGACAATTGTCTTTCTATGAGCAATGTAGTTTTAAATTCATGCAACAAGTAAACATACCAAGGGTCGTTGCTATACTAAATTACCCTTGAAATATGAAACAGAGAACCATTTCTAAGCAGTCAACTCAACCTATAATGATAACTAGAACACCTAGAAAACATCTACAAAGTAGAATATTCAATAACACACCACAAACATAATATATCATCAGTACGTGAAACCATGATACAATGACACAGTAGGAGCAGAGCCTAATTTATGATGAACCAGGGTGATTCGAGTAACTTACTGTGCACATACCTATAGTGGAGGGGGGTTATTGAGTTTTGGGATTGTGCTCATTTCCCATCTGCAAACAAACTATAATCAAACCTCCTATTAATTTGTCTCCCCCGATCCAAATTCCAAGGTTGGTGAAAGCTACTCCTAGGACCAAATGATGTTTTCAGTTGAACTAAAAGTCCTAGAGGCATTACCCAACAAGTCAAGCTCCTCCTTCTTGCATTCTCCTAGACTCTATTTTTTTCCTTCTTATTCAAGTTGTGACCTCCTTTTGTGTGCTCAATTGTTCTTCCTCCACTTCCTTCCTTGACTATTACACCTTCCCTAGACTGATTCCTCCCTTTTATTGTTGTATAAATCTAGTTGTGGTTAGTTAGATCCCAGTCAAGCCCAACCCTTCTAGTCCAACTAAAAGTGTTCCACTTTTCCTTTGAGTACAAATTTTTGTGGTGGTTGACCCAATCATCACTGGTCCTTCTTGCAGACTAATGATCCCCATGACATTTGGCATTTTTCCCTTTCCTTGCCATATGTCCCAAAAAGCATGTCCACCTTAACCTTGGAATTATTTGTCCCTTTGACTCAGCCCACGTGCATATATTTATTTTTAATTTAAAATAATGGAAAGGGTTACCATGGCCATCACAAACCTCTCCTCCTTGGGGGAACACCGTCCTCGATGTTCAATGACCATATACGATATAAACATATTGTCTTAAAAGACACGACATAGTTGATATGGAGCTTTATATTTATATATCTTGTTTTAGCTTTTTACAATAGAATCTATATGTAGAGTGGCTCACCCAGCCACCTGTAACCTTTAGCCATTTTCCAATGGCCCCTTTAGAAATCTTATGGTACTTGATATATTTGATCCATCTTGGTTTTGTTCTCTTTCCTTGAAGATTTTTCTGCCTCCAATGTCCAGCCATTCTATCTTTGCACTCTTTGTTCCTTCAGCGACTAGTTCCTAGCTTAGTGTTTCCTGGCACACCCCAAGGTGCTTATGATCCAATAAGCTATGCTCATGACCAAAAACCAAATTCTTTTCTAGCCTTCCCTTCTCTCCTTCCCAATTCCTCGGGAAAACTAGTCACCACCCCTTCCGTGCTTGCTCACATCAAAGGGGTCTCAAAACCAATGCGTATCCCTGCCTTCAACTATCATGCAGTCATAGCATGCATAGTGGCAATAAGTTGGCATCATTGGTGCTAGTGTCCCACAATAGCTTGTTCCTAAAATTTACAGCTTTTGCACACTACTATTGTTCCATCTTGTGGCCAGCTTTGTTCATCTAAAGTGAGTAGTCTCATGTTTACTCCTTCATCATAGACACACAGATCCCATGAGACTCATCATAAAGATAAATGTACTAAATATAAATTTTACCTCATTATCACTTTATGTTTGTAGTGAACTCGAAATTTTCCATAACTGATGAGCACCATTATTGTAGCAAGAATGTTGCAACTCCTAGGGCTACCAACTTTACTTTATCAACCCGGGGTTCGTACAAACTTGGAGGTGACACTGTTGTATACATAAGTAAAAATGATGGTTCTGCCTTTTGTCACTATTCAGTTGGTGAGAGACCACTAGGTTTTTCAAGCCAGGCTTCTATGGATTTAGAAGAAGCTTGATTACTGATGAAAGAAAGAGAAATATACTCTAGGAGAAAGCTTGTCTACTGCAGTAAGGAAAAATACTGAAATCCAATGCTAAAACACACCATTTCCTACCTAACTACTGGGAAACTATGCTTTACAAGAATGCCAAACTAACATGTCTAAAATTCTGTTGTCCTAAGCATGGAAGTTCAAAACATCAAACATTACTATTGTGCATGTAAATGACTGAAATAAATATGTTTTTTATTTTTATTCTTTTTATGGAAAAACAAGTGTGAAAGCTAATCTCTTTTGGTGGCGTGGTAGGTGGATTAGGGATGTTGGTGGATGGTTGGAAGGTTTTGGAGCCCACTAGGTTACCTTTCATGGTTTCCTGGAGGTTTTCCCTCAATTCAACCTCAAAATAGGCCACTACAGGAAAACCTACAGGATGTCCTAAAAACCTACAAGATTCCCTCTATTTCTACAGGATACAACCAAGAGAAAAATGATGGGTGTTGAAGGTGATATAAGGCTTAGGGTAGGTGTTTAGTGGATGGAATGGAGTGATAAAATGCCTAGGATCACTCAGAACTCAAAACCAATGTTGGGAAATGGTTGGATTTGCTCAACATGCTTGAAGAAGTTTCCTTGAAGAATGATAAAATTGGTAAAGGTATTAGTGACAATGAGGAATGATCATGGATGGATGAAGTTGGAAGGAGGTTTCTTGTTATGAAATATTTCTCTACTTCTAAAACACCTGCACTACATCAAACAATGATATTTGCCCAAAAATCATGTAAACAAGAAGAATTTCAATGGGCTAGAAAAACAGAGTTTAATGAGCTAGTTGTTTACTTCATGCATGAGGAAAATTTGCAGAATAAGATGAATTCATTGATGAGATATACTGTAAGACTGAAGATGGAAGAAATGGTGGCTAATTCCTACACTTGAAAACTGATCAAATGTTGGCTTAAGCACAAGGAACTCTAAATTCTATGAGAAAGTAGAATTTTGTCTTTTTGGGGTTGTATAGGGGTCCTTTCCTCAAATCATGATCCCTGAAGGAACAAGTGAGGCCAAGGCACCTTTTTTGGTGTTCCTTTTATCCCTTCTAACCTACTTCTGAAGTAAAGCACAAATGGAAGCAAACTAATCAAATCTACACTACTTGCAATGAAATACTTCTAAGGACAATTTAACCATGAACCTATGAAATTAATCTAAGTATACAGATACAAGAAGAGGATCTTTTTCTACTAGGTTTGGGCCCTAACCCAAGATCTTCAACCCTCTGAGTTAACTCAGTATTGGATCATGAAAAAGCTCATTCTCATTATCAAAACAGAAAATTACATAGCAATGTCTTCCACAAGTCTGGAGCTCAAAAATAAATAGTGTTTTTACAACAAAAATTTGAATCCTAATGAGGATCTAGGCCTCTTTATTTATACAACTGAAGTCTCCAACGACTTCCTTAAATATAGGGAGGCTCGACTCCCAAACTTGAGATGAACTAACTCTTTGACCATCACTTTCTCAGCTGCCTTTTGATATTCATGACTTGGTTGCTTGTACTCCGAGCTAGTGTGATTGATGGAGGAATATTTGAATGAGGGAGGAGTAAATGAGGAGGATTTAGCTCCTACAATTTCTCTTCCTTGTCCCATTCAAGTTTCAGCCTTTAATATTTCCAAAATTCCATGATTTTCTCTCACAAATTTGCATTTAATGCACATTCATCCACTAGGCATAATATCTCACTTTGACTCGTCTCATTAAACAAAATATAATAAAAACATGTAATAAATTGTGAGAAGAGTTTATTTGACTAAGCTAGAAGGTGAATTAAGGTCCATATAGTTACCCAATGATGAGGCTCATCAATAACTCCTACAACAAACCAAGTTAGTGCATAAATCAAATCATCATAATCTAGAACATTTCATCAAGTTAGCTCAAAATCCTAGTTATCATAAATCATGCTCATAGTTTAAAAGTTCAAAATATCAATAAAGCATTGGTACTTACCTTGATTTGATGGCTTCTTCTTTTATTTTACATGTGTGGGGTCAATTGCCTATCCCCTCAAACACCTAGACGATAGCATGTCCTCCACAACCAAAGTGTCGGTCCAAGTGGTTACTCCAATGCTCCAGGTACCCTCCAGGCTATTCATCAAGGTACCAACTCAACATTCATTCTGCTCTAGGTACCCTCTAGGCTAACTGCCCATTTACCCGCCCCATAGTCATGCTGGATAAGCCCACACGCAACTATGGGCACTACCAAACTAGGTAGTTACTACCAAATAGTGTAGTGTTTTGTTGACAAAAATAATGGGAATCTAGAGACTAACTCACCTCCACCAAGAATAGTACATAATACACAGGCCTAGACAAGTAACAAACATATATACATATACATGTGGTGCCATACCACGTACCCATTACATGATGCCACATACACATATCACAGATGCACATGTGACACAAGACAACATATACACATCTACGCACACATACATATACACATGACTCAACACATTACACATTGTAACACAGAATCCATAGACCAAGTTTTCTTTATTTAGGTGAAATAGGCCATACTGCCTATTTTGTTTTTCCCTGTTCATAATGCAAGAAACATGTTCAGATTCTTATTTTCATGCCATCCATAAGAAATCATCTTTATTTTCGAATAATCCCTGACAATCATGTCAAACATAACATGTATGCAATAAATGAGTACATGTGTAGTAAATTCAGGGTTAAGAGGACTCAATTTTTCCACTTTGTTGTCCATCCTTTTCATGGACTCAACCAGTTTTCATGCAGCAAATTATTTTTTTTCCATCGCTTATGTTTTCATGGTACTTATTGTCATGTTCATACTCAGTATGAGATTTATGTGTTGCCTATTTCTCGAGGATTAGTGACCTCCCTGCCACTTCAACCAACTTGCTTTAAGGCCAAGTATGTGATTTAACAGTCAATTATAAAATCAATAGGAAATATAAGAGGCGATAATAAAAGCAACATTGAAAAAGGAAGTAAAATCCACAATCACAATCATAAAATAAACTGCAACCAAAACAACATGGCCATGCATATTTAACAACCATTAAATAGCCAGTCACAAGATCAAAGTTTAAATACATAGCATAACAATATCAATAAGTAGTTCAAAAATTAACTCCATGTGATGATTTCAACACTCATGGTATTGTCAACTCTCAACTACATATAACAAAATCTGTTTCCCTTCCTTTTCAGCTTATGGGGACAGTTTCATTTTATGTGTTCTTTCCTAGAAGGCCAACATCAGATAGGTTTTCTATCCTTTTCAGTCTCACGGGGTATTTTTTTGTCATCGTTACTCATGTTCTTTGAGGGTTGAACCTAGCATGTTAATTGTTGCAAGTGTTCCTACAATTCCTGATTCCATTATGTTAGTTCTTGTTATTTCCTATCTAGATTATTTATCTTTGCCTTACAGGTCCTAAGCTAAGTCTCTAATTCCCTGAGTTGATCCTTCAAGTCTTCTATTCCTCCTATGTGTTGCCACACACCCTCAGCTATTAGTTATACTAACAATAAAAATACTTAATCAATGGTTTACCGAGTGAGCTCAAAACATGTTTCCCTATAGCTATTTGCACAACACTTTCATAAATTTTCTTTCAAATTTTGGGTCACACACACATATACATACCTTAGTTATAACTATTGTCTTGCAATTTCAACTATTAGAATTCAATATATATCCCATGCTAACAAAGTTATGAAAGACATCTCTCGACCGAAATTACCATTATCATCTTAAATCAATTATTTAAAAATTTAGCAAGATTCGGCCTTCTTATTAAGGCTAGCTTATCATCACACATGAAACCTTATAAAATAAGTTCGCATGCACCACATTTCTAAAATTTCATATCCATAAAAGGAGAATGCATTGCAAAACCTGTAGGAAACTCAAGTTAACATATAATCCAAATGTAATCCATGAACATAGCGCTACCTTCCAACAAGCATTTGTTAGTTTCTAAGTTCCCAATAATGTGCTTCCTATCCTACAAGCCATGGGTTCCATCCAATGCATGTGAATAACTCAGTGGTGTCTCTTATCTTGCATGTTGCTCTGATTATATAGGCATGGTTAATGACCCTTCATTAGTTTGGTTTTTAAAACACCATGACATTTAGTTTAGATTAATAAAAATATTTAGGTATATTAGTGGTCACAAATGGTCTATGAAATTTTAAATTTACAACTATCAGTAATCATCTCCTTAAGCATTGTAAAAGAAATAAAATAGTACGAAGACAAAGTTGAAACAAATACCATCAAACCATAAAGAGTCCAAAATAACAATATAAGCAAGGGTTTTAAAGGCCACAACAAAGGATCTGTAAACCAACAATTTTTTAACTCAACAGCTCTTCTAACATCCAAAGAAGAAGTTGAATGAGATTATTTTTGTCAAATAGATCGTATCCTGAAGTTTATGTTGCCTCATTGGAGTTTTTCTTATGGTGTCTCCAGCCACTAGAATCATCAAGAAGTTATAAGAAAGACAAGGAGATACATCTCTAATAGTTTTTTGCCAAAGGTGAAGCATCTCACCAAGGAGTAAGGCAATATCTCTCTCATCTGCATATTGTCTTAAGTTTTAACTCATTCACCGAGGGTGATGACACCACCAACAATGATTCTAAAAGATATAGATAATCACATAATTGGTTCAAATAATTAAGGCCAATAAAATGAAGAAGTCAACATAGATTAAGGAGGAGAATATTATGCCAATAAATGATTGTTGTTGTGGTAGATATAAAAATAGAACTAGAGTCCCCTAGATCAAAGGATTGGGATGGAACAACACAAAACAAATTAACCTATCAAATGGGAATTGTAACCTCAAAACAAGAAATCTAGCCAAAAAACCCCCAAAAAAATGGAAAAACAACCTGAAAACAAAAAGTGTTGATGTTACATCAATACTTTTTTTCGGGGTAATTTTTCAACATTTTTAAAGATGGTAAATAAAACAAATTTTCAAACATGAAAAAACCCTTGAAAACTAAAAGTCTTTTTTTCTATCAAGTAAGAGTAGGACCTTCTATTAAACTTAGCCAAATATACATAATTTACAAGGAGCCACACACCCGTTCTATGAGCGTTCAACAGTCAGCCAGGCAGGCCAAGCCAAACCAATCACCCAAAACTAAGAGAAACCTAAACCGGAAATTCAGGGAGAACCACCAAACAGAGCACAAGGTCATCTGGCAATGTTGGCGTGCATCAAATGAGCCTAGAAAACCATGGAGGGCAAGCCCTTAACTTGTCATGGGTTCACAAGAGGTCCCACCACAAACCAACCTGAAAACAAATAAACGGACCCGACGGAAGTTAAAAGCATAACACTCTAAACATATTTCGGGTCCGACCAAAATGCACAAATAATCACCACCGTTGATCCACAGACGAAGATCCAACGGTCATCGTGGATATCGGAAGGATGAGAAGTGTGTGAGTTAACCGCCGGATGGGGGAAGTTTTCTCTCACCTCGCTCCACCATGTGTGACTCAAAGAGTGGAATCGGAGCGAAACACAGCAAAACCAGAAACCATTCAGACCCTGCCCGATATACCGCTTGCAGTATTGGATCAGTTGACTCACGGAAAAACCAAACACGTCCTTTCGCCACGTGTTGTCCCTTAATTCCGTCCAGTGGGCAGTACTTGAGCCAATCCCATTCACCTGGATTCTCTTTCAACCACCACCTAAGCGAAATGACAAGGGCTACCCCATCCTATCGAGCTATCCAATTCAAACCTTTCATCATTCAAACAAAGGGAATCCGGAGTTAAGACAAAAATCGAACCAAGGTGGGTTAGATTGTGTGGAGTTCTCCAACCTCCCGTTGTTCTTCAGGGTCCCTTTGATCCAACATCTTAGTCCATTGTTCCATATCCTGGATAACTTGACAGAGACAGTCCTCTCGCAATTTACCTGGGGAAAGCGAATCCTAGGCATACTGTTACACTAAAATTTGTCACCATGACTATCTACAATTAGTATGGCTCCATCAACAGTCATACTATCCTCCTTGGCAAGCCTCATACCTCTGCTCTCCATGTCAAACTT
>APFE031162650.1:33354-79017 GCA_000404065.3 Pinus taeda | reverse complement strand
TGTCTGATATGTTGAATTAGTTTATGTTCATGAGATATTCAGGTGCTATTTAATCGTTTGATTGTTAGTGAATGCAGGTTTCGAAGTGAAGGAGGAGCTCATCCGGATCGACGAGGCTGGACTACTACAACAACGTTGGACTACAGATAGGATCTAAACACTTGATTTCTTGTATGGTAAATGCATGTTTAGAGAAGGATTGCTCTTAATTGTCTTGTTTGTCACTAGAAAGCCTTTAGCTTCTAGGGAGGTTGGTTTTGTCCACAAGATTAACTCTTTCCGCCTAACACATACCTAGAATCCATGTCCCTATTTGTGACTCCTTCATTCACCAAACGATCCGCTAACATGTTAGCCTTCCTTTTCACATGAGAAAATCTGATAGTTTTAAGGGTTCACAGGTGAGAATAGATGTGGTAAAAACCCTGCAAGAGCTTTCAGTGCTTCAACACTTTATTTGGAGAGGTTCCATTGCTAATTTTCTTAGCAACTCTAATAATTAATTCTGAATCCGCTTCAATTATAACACTGCGTAAGCTTGAATTCACCAGGATTTCCAAGCATTGCTCTAATGCCATGAGCTCAGCCATGTTGTTTATGGCCTTCCCCAAGTGGCCATGGAAGATTATCTATATTTTTCCCTGATCGTCTCTTATGCACCCCCAAAGCCCGCTAAACTTGGGTTGCCCTTAGTTGCTCCATCAATGTTAACCTTTAAGAAACCATAAGGAGGAGGCTTCCAAATGGTAGCACACTTGTTTATAAGGCTCGTTGCCTTCATTATTCCCAGAGGATTGATAGACTGGAGACCCAAGTGAAGTAAAATTTTCTCCTCATGGGGCAGGGGAGGATCTTTAGGAAGGGTCCCCAGCAAGCTTCTTACTGTGTCTTTGAGTTGCCTCAGAATTTTCTCAATTATATTTTGGGGCCTGTTTGATTTGTTTTTGAAGATTTGACAGTTGCGTTCTTTCCACACATTCCAGATGGTATAAACTAGAACCAAAATCCAGGCTTTATTAACTATCTCATTCCCTAAGAAGTTCTTCCTCCAGTGATTTAGAGTGTTGGATATGCTGAGACTATCCCTATCAGTTTGTCTAAAAATAGCAACCACCCAATCCCACAACTTTGAAGTGAAAGGCTAGAGGTTGAGAAGGTGTTCAATCGTCTCCTCATGAGCGCCACAAAGGTAACACCTAGAAGGACCAATGAAGCCTTTCTTGAGGAGATTCTCCCAAGTTAAGATCTTCCTTTGATGCACTAGCCAGATGAAAGCTTTATCTTCATCCAATGCGGACTTTGCCAAAGTTTCTTCGAGATCTGATCAGGATTCACAAAGTTAAATCCTGTGACTTCGTGTTTGGCCTCTTTGAGGTTAAAGTTTCCTTCAGTGTTCTTACCCCATCTTAATTGATCCGTTGAGGAAGAGACAAGAATCCTTTTATGCTCTAGCTCTTGGGTGAGGGCTTTTGCCTTGGTCTTCAACTGGTTTTCATCACTGTATCCAAGATCCTTCCACCCTCCATTTTCCATTATTCCTTCCCTAATCCCAGAAGTCTTTTACTAGAACCATACCTTTATTTTCTGTGTCACTTTTGAGATCTACAAATTCATCACTATAAAGGTTGGGTTCTTGTTGCCAGTTGTCCTCCCAAAATCGAGCAAGAGCCCCTGCTCAAATTTCCCAAAAATAATGGTGATGAACAATGTTTTTATTATCCCAAGCAAGGTTCCAAATATGGGATCCCCTGATTTGCTGTGAAATTCTGATGTGATCCTTCTCCTGCCAGTGCTTGGCATATTTTTGTTTCCAAAGCTTAGCCCAGGGGGCATTCGGTTCCTTAATCCATCTCCACCAAAGCTTGGCTCCCAAGACTCTGTTGAGGGTCTCAGGATCATGAATTCCCAATCCACCATGGCTATTGGGCTTGCAAAGCTTGTCCCAAGATACTGAAGCCCACTTCTTTTTCTCTTCCCCTCTGCCCCACAAAAAGTCCCTTTGTAAGCTTCTTATTTGCTACTTAATACCTTGAGGAGCCAGAAGAGTTGAAAACATAAAAATGGGAATGGCCTGCAAGACCTCCTATGTGAGCACAAGGTGCCCTGTCAGATTTAGTGATCTACATGTCCATTTTCTGATCTTGTCCTAAAGTTTATTTAAAATTGGTTCCCACACTTTCTTGCTTAGCGGTTTGTCAGTGAGTGGAATGCCAAGATATTTGGAAGGTAGTTGTTCTCTTTGAAATTCAAGAATTCTGGTAATATTTCTCTGAATAGAAATATTAGTTTTAAAGAAAAAAACTTTGTACTTGTGAATGTTTACCTCAGTGCCTGCTGCCATAGCAAAGTCATTTAAGATGATTTTGATTTCTCTAACCTCCCTGACTATAGGTATGCCCTGCAACATTGTGTCATCAACAAATTGTTGATGAGTGTTTTCCTCTCCATCTGTGGTGAGTTTGATACCCTGAATTCTTCCTTCAGCATTTTTCATTTTAATCGCTCTACCTAGCCCTTCCATCATGAGGATGAAGAGGAGCGGTGAAAGCGGGTCTCCTTGTCTGAGCCCTCTGGAGGGAGTGAAGGTCCTTCATGGAGCTCCATTAAGCAGTATGGAAAAATTATTTAAGGTAACTAAAGCCATGACCCATCTTAACCAATTCTAATCAAAACCATAGGCTTTTAGAATTGCTCTTATGTAAGCCCAGCTCAATTTGTCATAGGCTTTCACGAGGTCCAATTGAATTATCATACCAACTTGTTTGTTGTTTTTGAGAGAGTGTACTACCTCATGAGCTTGGATGATATTGTTGAGGATTTTTCTTCCCTCCACAAACCCTATTTGCTCCTCCGAGATGAGAGAGGGTAGAAGTGGTTTGAGTCGATTGGCTATAGTTTTGGAGATAATTTTATACACCACATTACATAAGGCAATGGGCTGAAACCCATCCGAAGTCATGGCATTTTCCTGCTTTGGAATCAGAGCTATGAATGATGCATTCATAGCCTCCAAAACCTTTTTGGATCTTCTTGAGTCTTCCACAACCTCGAGGATGTCATGTTTGACAGTTTCCCAACAAGCTTTGAAGAAGTCTACACTGAATCCATCTGGGCCTGTGCTTTTCCACTCCGCATTTCATTTATCACTTCACTAACCTCCTCTTCTGATACTAGCATGTTGAGATTGCGGTTGTCCTCTCTGGTAACCAGCTAAGGGATGTACCGAGAGAAATGATCAATGAACCTAGATTTGTCCTCCAGTGGCTCCTTTGCAATTTTGCAGAAGTGTTGCACAAGGACCGATTCCATATCATTGTGAGAAACAAGCTCAATGCCTTGAGAATATTTGATTTTTGTGATTATGTTGTGTGCCCTGTGAGCCATAGTGGTTTTGTGGAAGAATTTTGTGTTTCTTTCTCCCTCTTTGATCCATTGTATCCTTGATTTTTGCCTCCAGAAAATTTCTTCTTATAAGCATCGATCCTCCCATTCTTCCTACAGAGAGTTAGTTAATTTTTGTTGCTCTTCGGTGAAGCCATTTGTGATGTTGATCTGATTGATCTCCTAGAGCTTCAGTTCAGTTTCTCTTTTGGCTTTGAAGATGTCTCCAAATTGATTTGTGTTCCAAACTGTAAGACGAGATTTGATATGCTTAAGTTTCTGCTGGAGCATATACATTTTTGTGCCCTGAATATTCAACTCCTCTCTCCACCATTTATCAACGTAATTAGTGAAATTACAGTGTGAGAGCTAGGCATTTTCAAACCTGAAAGGTTTGATTCTCGGAGTGCCCATAAAGGTAGTTTCCGTCTGTACAGGCCAATGATCTGATCCTCCAAAGGGAAGAATGGAGGTTGTCATGGCAGGTCTTGAGAGAAAGAGGTCCTCTGAAATCATGAACCTATCGAGTTTGGAAGAAACTTGATGAGCCCCTCCCCTTTTGTTGTTCCAAGTGAACGTTCCATTAATTGTTTCGGTGTCCACTAGCCTCATGTTCATAATGAAGTTCTAGAAGGCCATGGAGTCGTTGCCTAGTTGTCTAGTACCTCCTTTTTTTCTGAAAGAGATCTTATCATATTGAAATCTCCTACAATGATCCAGGGCAAGATGGAATGTCTCGCTCTTAGTTACTCTAGGGAATTGAGAAGCTTGAGTTTGTTTGCTTGCTTTTGAGATCCATAAACATTTGTAATCATGTATATCTCCTTGTCCCCTACAAATTGACATATCAGGGAGAGATAGTTCATGGATGCTTCAGCATCCAGAATTCCAAATTTCTGTGGGTCCCACAAAGTGAGAATCCCCCCTCGCCAAGTGATTTGCCTTAACCACTAAATACTCATATTTAAATAACCACTTATTATGAATATCTCTTATCTTTTCCATCAAACATTTTGTCTCCTGAATGAAAACCATGTCTGGTTTTTCTTCTTTCATTCTGTTACTAAGATTTCTCTGTTTCCTCCTATTCCCTATTCCTCTAATGTTCCAAGTTGTGAAATTCATTAAGAAAGGTTAGTAAAGGAATAATTGGTAAGATATTTCATCTTACCTGAGTTGATAAACAGTTTTCCACATTCGTTCGGTAGTTCATTTTGTCTCTTTCTTCCTCTTTTCCTACCCGAGTTCTTTGGAGATTGTTCTTGAGAATTCTCCATCATCTTGACCCTGCTTGGCCCCTGGCTTTCATGATTTCTTTTGACTCCAACTCCCTTCGCTTGTGACCTCAAGAGAAAGAGTTGTTGTACTCTATCATAGTCCTCTTTTGGCGTGGGGCCACCCCTATGTTTTTTCCTTGTTCCAGAAATTTCTCTAGATCCAGATTTTCCCTATCTAGGATCTCCTGTAATTCATGGTCCTCTGTTCCTACTTCACTTGGAGTCATTTCCTAGTCCCTACTGATCTCCATCAGGCTTGGTAGATCATCCTTTTGCTGGTTTTCTACTGTGATATCCTTCATGTTAACTACCTTATCATGTTCCTTTGTTGCATTCTTCATGTCCTGAACTGTCTCCTTATTCCCCTCTTCTTCCTCCAGGATCTTGAAGTTGTTTTGTCTTGTATGTTTGTCCTCATTTTCCTTCTTGTATGGACGCTTAACACCTTTTCCTTTACTTCCGACTTTGGTGAAACCCTCGTGATCTCTCTCCACAGTGGTTTTCTGGTTATCTTCCCTATTGATTGTGGGGCAGTCTCTATATAGATGCCCATGTTCATGGCATTTGCGGCATCTAAATGGTATGTACTCATAGTCCATTGTTGGCACCCATTCTTCAGCATATACTTCTAAAATGATCGCTTCTAGAAGGGCTCTAGATAAATCCATTTCCACACATATTCGGGCAGAGGTATATCTTCCTTTTAGAGTTGCCTATGAGATCTTTAGAAAATGTCCCATCTTGTTGCCTATGGTTTTCAAAGATAGAACTGGCAGCCAATAATCTAGAGGAAGGGAATACAGTCTGACCCAAACTGGTACTGATGTGAATGTTTCACGTTCTGGAACAAAGTTCATCATCCATGGCCGCATGTAGAGCCCTTCTACAGCATAGAAATAGGGCCCCCCTTCAAACACTCTATCTTTGTCCTCTAGGCTTGTGAACACTACTATGAAAAAGCCCTTAGAACCCAGATGTAAATGTATTTCTCCCTTTGTCTTCCAATGGCTCCTTATTTAGACATGTAGCACAATCTTCGTCAACCATAACCCCATGAACTTGCATATTATTACATGCTCCGTCATATGATCTCTATGAGCTTGTATCACTGGGTCGCTCAAAACGACTTGTGGAATAATGCCTGACTTGGGCTTGAAGACTCCAGTGGTTTTACTGGAAGCCGGTCTTTCACTATTGCCTCCATTCCCCTTTTCTTTTCTCGTTTCCTATTGATTCCCTTCATGATCCTGATCTCCACTTCTTCCAGATGTCCCCTGACTTCGTGTTTCTGACATCTTGTCCAGTGGTTTTTTGAAATGTTTCTTTTCCACGTCTTGACTCCCTCCTGATAATGCTCGGCTGTAGGAGGGAGCAACACTCCCCCCTGCGCTCCTCGTCATGGTACCATGAATCCAAAACCCTGTCTTCAACTCCAACCCTAGCTTCTCCTTCTTAATCCTCCTACCCGGGAACAAAATAAAACAAAACAAAACAAAACACAAACAAATAAAAACAAACAAACAAAAACAAACAAACAAACAAACAAACAAAAACAAAACAAAACAAAAACAAAAACAAAAAAACAAAAACAAAAACAAAAAAACAAAAACAAAAACAAAAACAATAAAACAAAAAAATTTAAAAAAAAAACAAAACAAAAACAAAACAAAAAAAACAAAAAAACAAAAAAACCTCAATTTACACCATCATAGAATTGTTGTCGAAAATGAAAATATCTTGATGTTGGAATAATATTTTTTTTTTTGGTAAATTTTCAACATTTTTTAGCAATGACGTTAAAGATAAAATATCATGACTATGAAAAATCTTAAAATTGCAACAATTTTTAGGCATGGCATTAAAGATAAAATATCATGTCTCTAAAAAGCTTTAAAATTCCAACAATTTCCAGTCATGGCATTAAAGATAAAATACTTATAATTGTTTTCAACCATAGCATTAAAGATAAAATATGATGACTCATAAAAAATCTTAAAATTTTAACTATTTTTCAACCATGGAATTAAAACCAAATATTAGGACTACAAGAAAAACATAAGTTTTCAATATATTTTAGTCATAGCATTATGGAAAAATTATGACTAAAAAAACTACAAAAATGAACACATGAATGAAAGAGTCATTATACCAAGAGTAATTTCTTTTTTAAATCCTAAAATTATAGCTATTTTAAAATCTTAGCCTAAGACAACATTACACATTGCAAAAAAATATCAACCATCAAATTTACACACAATGTAGGCGAACTCAATCCATTGCAACAAAATCTTAAAAATCAACCATTAAATTGACACACTGAGGGTAGACTTGATCCATTATAACGAAAACTTTAAAATCAACTACGAAATTGACAAATAATAGGGTTCGGTTACATGGACCCTGCAAAAATAATAATAATAAATAAATACAAATGAAAAATACAAAACGAAACGAAAATTAAAAGATTGAAAAAAATTAAGACTTAAAAAAAATAATAATAATATAAATAATAATAATAATAAATAAAAACTATTATTAAAAAAGAAAAAAAACAAAATGACCCAAAAAAAATCAAACATAAAATAATATAATAATAATAATTTAACTCATTAAAATTTAAAAATTTAAAAATAATAATATAATAATAATAATAGGGGAAAAAATAGAAATGGAGTCGGGTTTAGGTGAAGCGCGAGAGTGGTATGTTCGAAAGGAGTTGCTGGATATTGATCCGACACCCGAAGACCTCCTTGCCTATTGGGGACTGGAAGAGTCAGAGGAAAACCTGCATTATTTCTTTCCGAAGCAGGTAGTGAAGTCAGCAAGCGTGGAAATGGCAGTGGAAGCAGGAGTAAATGAAAAAGGTGTTATTGAATGGAGTTCTGGGGAAAATATAATGTGGAAAGGATTGCTTTCAAGCTCTACTCGGCCCTCGGCTGTAGAAGAGGCGGGAAGAGATTTAAACGTTTCAGAAAAAGAGGGTCAACATCAAAGTTGTCTTTCAGTATCGGCGGGTGGGGGTTCTAGGATGGCTGAGGAGCCAAATGAAGGCACCTATCTTCAGTCTGATAAGCGTTCTGATTCATTTGAGGCTGTAGAGGGAGAAGATAAGATGGAGGAAGTGGGTGGAAAGAGGAAGAAGCCCAAAATTTGCAAGAAAAAGGCGGTAATACCCAGTTGTGTTTTTGGAGTGGATATCCACATAGACAGGGCACTGGAAGCATCGGAAACCCTTCTAGTTGGCAGAGTCCTTGGAAGGAAGTTCTCGGTGGCCTTCATCAAGCAATGGGCTCTGGCTGAATGGAAAGAAGCTCCGGGTCAACCAGAAGACATTAAGATGCTTGATAGAGGCTGGTTCTGTCTTTGGTTTGGGCAAAAGGAGCATGTCGAATGGGTGTTGGAAAAGAACTGGAGCCTAGGGAAGAGGCCTATTTTATTCAGGAAATGGTCCCCTCTCTTTGATGCTCAGAAAGAAAAACAGAGGAGTTTCCAGTCTGGGTCAAACTAATGGGCCTCCCTATTCATTTCTGGACTGACTCGGCTTTCTCCTCAATCCGGAACACTCTGGGTAAGTTCCTTGATTCAGATAAATCCTATTTATACACTCATGATTGGAGCATTTCCCACCTTATGGTAAGTTTAAACACCAAAGAAGGTGTGGCGGATGATATGATTTTGAAGTATCGTGGTCTTGAGTTTATCCAGACCCTGGACTACGAAAACCTTCCTTTCAGATGTCATCGATGTAAAGTATATGGTCATCTGGCTCGGGATTGCCCTCGAGGCCATCGGCGTTGTCGAAGGTAGAGGAAAAATGGGATTAAGATAGAGGAAAAGGAAAAAATGAAGATTAATGCTCAGAAGGAAGAGGTTCAGTTCAAGGAGGCTGAAGTCTTGGCAAGCTTCAGGAGTTGGGTCCGAAGCTTATGGGGGGCATTGGAACATTTCAGCCTGAGGTGACAAAGAGTGTTGTTGTATCAACTCAGCTCTCTACAGCTAGTTTCTCAGCAGTCATTGCAATGGATGAATTGAATCAGGCTTGCCCCATACCCCCTCAATTCTCCTCCCCTCACTTTTCAAGCGTTTTGCATGTGTCGTGTAGTGGTGAGTTAGATCTGTTATGTCAACTCTCAAATGATATGACAAACCTAAATAAGGGACTAAACCCAATTGATAGTGTTCTAATGTCGGTTCCATCCCCTCTTTCTCACGGCTCTACGCATTCGGGAGATGGAGGACGTGAATCTCATTACAATCTAAGGCCTTTAGCCACCAGAAAAGGAAAAGGGTTGGTAGTAGGCGGCTTGGCAATGGATGAGGTGTCCATAGGTCCGAGGAAGTTAAGAGGGAGGAAGTCGGATTTGTCAAAAGCAAAGTTGAAGGCTATCATTGATATTGCTGGAGGGAAGCAGTTGTCCCTAGGGGCGCTTAGAGCAAAGCAACCACCCCCTGAGTTTTTAAATGATCATTTTATCTTATAACTGTAGGGGCCTTGCTAGTATCCCCAAAAAGTTAGCTCTGAAGCATCTGGTCAGGTCTAACAAACCTGATATTCTTTTTCTTCAGGAAACTCTTGGGAAAGGAGATGATATTATAAGTTGTCTTCTTAAGCTTTTTCCGGGATGGAGTTTTCATGCAATGGATGCAAATTGTCATTCTGGAGGTGTGGTTTTGGGGTTTAATGTGAAGGTAGCGCGCGAAATTTCTTCCTGGGGATCAGAAAACATTTTGGCGGTGGAACTCTTTTCCAACAAACTCTGTATTCCCTTTCTTTTTCTAAATATCTATGGTCCAAATTCGGAGCGGGAGAAGTTTTGGAACTCTTTCTTCGCGAAGTATTTTTTGGCGCATCCAAATCTTATTATTGGTGGAGACTTCAATTTTTCTCTGGGCCTGACTGAATCCTGGGGGGTCAATGCTAGAGCGGATCCCCTCTCTTCTTTCTTCCATCAGAAATTGGCCTCGTCGCCTCTTGTTGATGTTAACCCTTCAAAGATGCATCCCACTTGGAGAAACCGCAGAATAGGAGATGACTGGATCGGGAAGAAACTAGATTGTTTCTTAATAAGTGATATGTTGGCTGAGAAACTACAGGCGTTCAGGCATTGGGTTGGAGATGGTGGCCTCTCAGATCACTTACCGGTTTTCTTGGAAGTGAAAGGTGATCTATCTAAGCCAAGTATCCCTTTCAAATTTAATTCCTCTTGGCTTTTGGATGCATCTTACATTAGTCTTTTCCATAAAACTTGGATGAAAGCCATGGTTAATAAAAATGAGAATCAAAGTCAGCTGTTTATGGAAAAATTATTAAGGATGAAGGCCGCTTCAAAACGATGGGCTCTACAAAAGAAGCTGAAGGAAGAAGAATTAATGCAAGCGGCTAACTCAGAAATCGCCCTTCTTGAGGACCCAGATAGTCTGGGCTATGGTACAGGTTAATCTCGATCGAGGATTCATGAGTTGGAAATGGAAAGAAGGAGAATTCTACAACTCAGGGAGCAAAGTTGGCGCCTTAAAAGCAGAGCAATCTGGTTACAGGCAGGGGATGAAAATTCCAAGTTTTTCCAGAATTATGCTAAAGGGAGAAAAAACTCAAACACAATATGGGAAATGAAGAAAGCAAATGGTGATTTAGCACTTTCTTTCGAAGAGTTGGCCACTGAGGGGGTTAATTATTTTAAACACGTCTTTAAAGCTCCAGGCAAAGCTTCAATTGTAGAAGTTATAAGGGTTGCCCACATTTTCCCACGATTTATAGAGGAGGAAGACAATGAATCTCTCATAGCACCTATTTCCAAAGAGGAGGTTGCAAGCGTCCTCAAATCGATGCAAAAGGAAAAAGCCCCGGTCTGGATGGCTGGACAGTTGAATTCTTCCAGCATTTCTTTGAATTCATTGGTAATGAGCTAGTGGAGGTAGTGGAAGAATCCAGACGTTCAGGTTCTATCTATCAACCCTTTAATGCTACATTTTTAATACTCATTCCCAAGTCTGATCTCCTAGGTTCTTTTGCTGATTTCAGGCCCATTTCTTTGTGTACCTGTGTTTACAAACTTATTGCTAAAATCATTGTTGTCAGGCTAAAACCCTTCCTTTCTAAAAAATTTTCTCCGGAGCAGTTTGGCTTTTTAGATGGCAGGCAAATTCATGAAGCTATGGGAGTTGCTCAAGAAACGCTCCACAGTCTCAAAGTTGGAAAGAAAAAAGGAGTTGTTGTGAAAATAGATTTATCAAAGGCTTACGATAGGATCAACTGGCTATATCTGAGACTTTTGTTAACTCATCTGGGCTTGAGTTTCGAATTTGTAAGATGGATTATGAGCTGTGTTTCGTCTTCTTCCATAGCTATTATGATCAATTGAGCAGCCTCCAGTTCTTTTAGCCCTGAACGTGGCCTGCGCCAAGGCTGTCTGCTCTCTCCCCTCTTGTTTTTTCTGGCAGCAAATGGAATCAGTCATTTGATCCATGAAGCAAAAAGACAAGGATTGTTGAAAGGAATCGAAGTTGCTCCAAATTTCTGGGTCACTTACCTTCTCTTCGTGGATGATATAATACTCTTTAGCAATGGAAATCTCGAAGATTTCAGGATGCTCAAGAGGATCTTGGACCTTTTTCTGAAAGTGACTGGCCTCTGCATAAACGAGAGAAAATCTACTATTACTTGCTCGGGTCTGGCAAGAGAGGAGGTGCATAGAGTGGCTTTGGTTCTGAATTTTGAAGTTAAATCGCTGGAGGATTCTTTCAAATATTTGGGGTTCTATCTGAAACCAAATAATTATAGGATAAAAGATTGGCAGTGGATCCTTGTAAAATTAGATTCGAAACTGAAACATTGGAGCCACAAGTGGCTCTCTCAGGCAGGTAGGCTTGTTTTAATAAAATCAGTTCTGATGGCAATCCCAGTATATTGGGCGAGCCTGACCTGGGTGCCCAAAGGAATCCTAAATTCTATTGAAAAATTATGCAGCAGCTTTCTGTGGGTGGGATCCAAGTCAGAGAGAGTTACCCCGTGGATCACATGGGACAAAATAGCTCGCCCTAAAGAGTGGGGAGGCTTGGGTATAAAAAACCTTGCTAGTTTCTCCCAATCTCTTGCAGCAAAGTTGGCTTGGAGGATCATTACTACAGAAAATCTATGGACTGTTGTGACTAAAAGGAAATATATAGATCCATTATCAACGCTAGATTGGATTAGACTGCCACAAAAGTCATCCAAAAATTCCTCGGTGGTCTGGAAAGCAGTGGTTGCATCTGTTCACATCATAGAGAAGGGGTTGGCATGGTATGTGGGAGATGGAACTCAGATCCGTTTGGGGTGAGATCCTTGGATTAGTTGTTCTGAGGGGTTTACTCTATCTCAGGGATTGGTTGCGGCTTTAAAAGACAGAGGTCTATACACTCTAAACCAGGTAGCAAATCCTCAGGCCTCTTCCATTTGGAATCAAGGGTGGCTTCAAGGTCGAGACTTAGATTTGACTAATGATAGGTTGGAGGAATGGGACAGGTATACAAGGGACCTCCTCAATTCCTCTGTCAGGCTTTCTGACTCTCCGGACGAGCTAAAATGGGTTTTTGCTCAGAATGGTTTTTATTCCCCAAAGGCAGGTTACAAATGGATGATGTCTCAAAACGGTTGGGAGAATCCAGATTGGTGGTCTAAACCATTATGGAAGTTAAAAGGACCAGCTAAATCAAAATTGTTCTTCTGGTGTGTCCTATTCCATAAAGTTCCTACATGGGATTTCCTTCAAAGAAGAGGTAGAATTGGTCCTGGTAGATGTCCACTGTGTAAAGACAGTGATGAAATAGTTCAGCATTTATTTCTCTTTTTCCCTTTTAATTCTAGCCTTTGGGGAGCAATGCTAAGCATAATAAAGGTTCCTCATAGATGGGAATGGCAGGGGCTCTTAGAGGCCTGGCAGAGATGGTGGAACGATTCTTTAAACGAAAGAGAATGAACCATTCCGTTACTGATTACATGGGGGACTTGGCTAGCCAGAAATCAAGTTATTTTCAAGGACTCTGCCTTGCCTATTGGAAGACTTGCAGCTGAAGGAGCTACCATCTATGAAAGCATTCCTATACCTTAAGCTCTAAATTCTCACAAAGCTGTTTGTCATGAATTCATTATACACTCTATGCCGTGGGCTTATTTTGATGGGGCTTCAGATATTAATGGTCGATGTGAGGCTGGCTTGATCATACATTTTTCAGAGGAGAAGGTTGTTAAAGCTTCAATAGGTCTGGGACAGGGTTCAAATAACTTTGTCGAATTGAAAGCCCTTCATCTCCTCCTCAGCTGGCTTATTCTTAGAAATGTGAGAGAAGCTCAGATTTTCAGGGATTCCATGAATGTGGTGAAATGGTTTAATGGGGCTCATCGTTGCAGCAATCTTACTCTGCTTCCTTTGTTCAGAGAAGTTTCTCGTCTTAGGGATCGCTTCATGGAGATCTCTCTTAGCCATATCTATCGGGAAAGGAATTCTGTCGCAGACCGTCTTTCTAAAGAAGGAGTTGAACTTGAGATGCGGTCGTGGTCTGTCTCGGAGGTCGAAAATGGGGTTGTTCGACCTGTCGAACAACCCATCTTTGCTTAACTTATCTTCTCTTTTCTTCGGTTCCTGTAAATAATCATTTTGTTGTTCTGTTCTTTTCCTTGTGTTTTCTACTCTCTGTTTTTTCCCTACCGGCTTTCTTGGGCTACTTTCCCTACTTGTGGATGCCCAGGCAGTGGTTTCAGTCATTTCTCTGTAGCGGTTTCAGAATCCTCAAAGTGCATATTGTGGATCTCTGAGGCCTTTTTCTCTGATCGCGCTCTAGCGGTACCCCGCGTGATATTGTTTACAGCAAAACGTGTGGATTTGGGGGATTTTATCCCCCTTGCGATGACTTGCTTTATTGCAGCGAGCAGTCTTGACAGTTTTTCAGTGAAACATGTGTTTTTTGGAGGAGTTTCTTCTTCTTGTGGTGGCTTGCTCTGTATTATCAGCGAGCAGGTTTGGCAGTAGGCTGAGACTCTCCCCGCTTACCGGTGGATATAGTCTCGGCGTTAAGCTTACATATTTTATGTAACCCCCCTTTTTTTTAATAAAAGGATGGTCTTTTTTTGTGGAAAAAAAAATAATAGGGGAAAATTTTTAAAAATATTTCCAAAAGACATTAAAAATAAAAAATAACACCAAATAAATAAAATCATATTGAATTATTAAAAAATAAACAAATAAAAAGAGAATTAAAAAGTAATAAAAAATAAAATAAAATCATACTAACTACTAGTTAAAATATATATATATATATATATATATTATATTATATATATATATTTATTATTAAGATAAAAAATAGAAAATAAAATATTAAAAAAAAAAAGACATTAAAATAAAAATAGAATAAAAAATTAAAAAAAAAAAAAAAAAAAAAAAAACTAAACAAAAAGACACATAGTAACCAATTAAAATAAAAAAAGTCAAGTCCCACTAGCACAATTGGTTGAGGATGGGCCTCATTGGCAAGGCAACCCAAGATCAAACCTCACTAGGGGTGGTTGTGCCCTGTGCTAGGGGGAGGAGACATACTAAAAAAATCCAGTTAGCTAAGGGTTGGTGTGGCTCGGGCAAGGTGCGATCCCCGAGTGACTTTGACAGCTTAGATGCCCCCAAATGCGCCTCCTCAAGCCACAAATCAATCCTGGAGAATCCTAGACAACTTGACAAACAAACAAAAAACTAAAAAAAAAAAAAACAACCCTCTGCTAGCTAGGGGACAAAGAGCGAACTTGGTTAAAATTTTAATAATATTTGAAAATAATAATAATAATAATATTTTTTTTAAGGTTTTCTTAGTTTTAAGTTTTTTTTATTTTTTTTTAATAATTTTTTTAATTTTCCTTTTTTTATTTTGTTTTTAAGTTTTTTATTTTATTTCTTTATTAAATATCTTTTCATTTTTATTTGTATTTTTTATTTGTATTTTATATTTTATTCTATTTTTATGTTTTTTTATTTTTAATGTTTTTTTCTTTTTAAATTTTAATGTTTTTTTTAATACTTTTATTTTTATTTTTGCTCAAATTTTATGTGAATCATTTTTTTGGATTTATAATAAATAAATTCATTATTTGATATAAAATTCATAAAATATCATAAAATTTGTTATCTTTCCAACTTTTTTATTCAATTTTCATGAAATAGTTTATTTAATATTTTTATGAAAATGTCTTGAAATAAGTTTTATTTAATTATATATATATATATATTATATTATATATATATATATATATATATATTATATGCAAATGTGTATTTTTGTCGAATGTTTATAATTATTATTTTTTATGTCAGTTTATATATATATATATTATATATATATCTTAACTTCAAAATATTGATTTTATTCCTTTTTTTAACTTTGCAAAAAATATTAAAAATTTCATTATAAAAAAACATTGCAAAGAAAAACAAAAAATACAAGTTTGAAAAACCATTAAAAACAAACATCTTAGGGCAAAAAATAAGAAGAGAAATAAGAAACTTGAAAAATGGTTAAATAATTGACATTTAAAAAAAAAATGTGTATACTTATGAAATAAGAAAATTTAAAGTGTTAAAAATATATCTAAAAAAGGGTTGATGCTACTTTCAAAATCCACATGAATATCACGAACATTTTAAAAAAATTATCCACACTTAATATATCAAAAAATATGAAGTGTCAAAAATAAGTCTTAAAAAAAGGGGAAGATGTCACATAAACACTTTTCAAAATTGACATGAAAATCACTAACAATTTTTTAAAAATGTGCATACTTAATACATAAGAAAATTTAGAGCATTAAAATATGCTCCAAAAAAAAGGTGTATTGTAACTCTCAACACTTTTCAAAATTGGATAATTTTTTGCAACTCTAAAAAAGTGAGAACTTAGTTTAGTTCTTGTTTGATAGGTTACTTTGTTACATCCTTCACCAAGCCATATACTAGAAGCCTTTTCTTTATGTTTTATGACCTTCATGGTAACGGAAACAAGGAAAATCAAAGACAACTTAGGATCCATGTTGTCATAAGGGATCGTTGGTGGTTCAGAAATACTTTCACCAAGTGCACTTTTCATAACGTCACGCCCCTCTTTATGATCATCTCCAAGGATAATATCATTTTGTAGATCGAAAATAGCACCATCTCCTAAGGCCTAGTTCACTGGATTAAGATTTTCAAATATTTACTTGAATTTGGAGTAAATTGAGGATCTGATAGTGTTTGATTACTAACCAATTGCAAGGCAATATCATCATATTCAATTGAGTGGTGATCTCCTTCCCATGGATCTTTATCAATAGGTTCCTCTTGTTATAGCTCTCCACCATATTCTTGCATACCAACATCCCTATCAAAAACTTCCCAAATTGAAATTTCCTTGCCCTTTTTGACAATATCCTCAATGGTCTTATCATCCCGATTAGAGCCCAAGTTTAAAAATTCGACACCCATATTTTCTTGATGCTTTTCTCCATTCAATGGCCCGTCCACTAATCCAACAGAAGAGTCATTTCCAACTATACGACCTTCACTATCAATACACTTTCTTTTTCACAATCAAGGGGTGCATTAGTTGTGGAGGCTAAAGTTGGAATCCCTGTTGTGAAGGAAAATCCTCTCTGCAAACAGAAACGATCCTTCTAGCCCAACGAGTGGATCTAGCAACAAACAAGACAACCTACAAGACAATTTGCTAGAATACAATCGAAATTAAAGAAGAAGAAGGAGACCTACCTCGTTCTGATGTTATGATGTATTCCTTTGTTGAAGATCTTAATCACTTGCTCCCTCAGGCTCGATCCTCGTTGCTCATGGCGTTTGAATACCTGCACAACAGACCAAAAACACAACAAAGCATAAAAGTGTACCCAGCATAATTCAAATGTAATCCACTTAACAGATCAAGGAACATTAAGATAAATGAAGCATCATCACAAACATTTATGAAAATTGAACTAGTAGTTGTATGTATTAAGAAACTGAAAAGGGAAGCATACAACCTATGCCTTGATGTTGAGGCCTTCCTTTGGGTGAATGTCCAAATCCAAGGAAAGACTCTTAAAGCAGTCCTTCTCCAAGCTATAAATGGGAAGCATGTAAGCATAACATAAGCATAGGGATGCAGCAATCAATGACCAACCATTTGGGAATGGAAGGGGGTGAATTTATAGGAAGGGAGAGGGAGTTAGGACCTCACCAAAGATAGAGGAAGGTCCACATCTCAAGGAGGAAGCTCATAGGGATAAGTTCAAAGGGTAATATTGGGGGAATTTGACCACATCCACAATGAACAACATCCAGCTCGTCGTTCTGGAAGCCTTTAGATCACGAAGCTTCTCCTCTGGTTTGGGAAAACCTGCCAGAAGGAGGCCATCGTGATTTTTCCTATGAAAACCCACGCTGGAAATGCGAGTGTATAACTGAGAAACCTACCATCAACACGGGCATGCAGTGAAACAAAATGTGTTAATGCTAGAAATTAGGTCTTAAGGCATTTTTCTCCAGAATGATTTCAGGGCAGTTTTCCTTTGATTCTTCAGGGAGGTTTTGGTCTATATATCATGATGGATATTCTGTATAGTAGTCAATGTTTTAGCACTCTGCGATATGGCATGGGAAGTGAACAGGAGACATGACAAAATATTGTGTAATAATTCCATGATTGGACAATCCAAAACTATCTTCATTTCTTTCAAATAATTTTGGTTGATTGCTTTCCTTCTCTTTAGGGGGATAAAACCATTTCCATGATTTTGTCTTTGCTTCAACTTTGTTTGCATTTTTCCTTTCATGCTCAAGCTTATGATCTGCATCGTTTGATTTTTTTTCTTTCTTTCCACTCTTCCAGAAGTTGTCCCATTTTTTCTTTCTTAGATGTTGTGGTGTTTTGTCAACTTCTTCTAATTGTTTGTTCCATTATTGTAGCATGTTGATACTTTATGTTTGTTTCGCTTCCATCTTCCTCAAAGTCTTTACTTGCTTCTCTCCCATCTTTCTCCGAAAGTCTCATACCTTTGCCAAATATTTTTTTCTAGTGGTTCCATTTTTAATTACCATCCAAGTTGGCAGGTTTTCTGCTCTAATACCATTGTAACAAGCGAAGACATTTTTTTCCACTAAGATTTCATAGGGTTTCAACAGCATTCTTTTTAATACACAATTAATTCAACACAAATGATATCTTTTCTAATAAATAGTACCAATATTACAATTAAATTGAACATGCAATAGATAAGTTTTAATCCTTCAGTCAATTACCACAGCAAAACCCTAGTAATGCAACGTAACATCCAAAGGTTCAACAATATGAGATACGGTTAAAATACAATCCAAATTCGAAAATTGGAGTAAATTAGACAATATCCTAACTAGATTTTAACCTCATACGAGTTTTGGATTGTTCAAATGACGATACCCAAAATTGCCACAGATACCAAATTCATTTTGTCATAGATTTTAAATGCCTATCCTTCTGAATTGTCACATTCATCCTTCAATTTTTAAAGTTGACCATAGAAAGTTGCTACAGGTTTGTTCTTCAATGTCGAAACCTGCTACAACAAGTGGTTGGCTCCTCTAAGGAATCCCATGAAAAGTCACGCACACGTCAATCTGAGTGACTTCATTTAATTCAAGCTCGGGCCTCCCAGCGGATTTTTTTTTATTACAGGTGTCTCAATTTGATTTTTGAACAGAAACCCGGTCTACAGCAGGAATGATCTAGGGTGATTTCCATGCTTTATAGCCCAAAAAAAAAATCTTGAAATTGAATGTTCCTTGACCTTGGTCTTCTTCAAAAATAATTACCAAGTAATGTGACTACCCTTTTCAGTGCTTGTTTATTCTTCAGATCAATTGGTATGGATAGAAATGAATTGGGCTTTCCCTAGAACGATTTTTCTTTTTTCCTACAGAGATGCAGAAAGTATTTTCGTGCTTATTCTACTACGCCAAGGTGACTTCTCGACTCATACGACTTTTGTCTTGCCTCCCATAATTTCGTTTTGACCAGAAGCCATTCCCCAGGGAACTTATGCAGCCGAGGATGTAAATCAAACTGTTACAGAATTTATTCCATAGGGTTGGTTGGTACGGTTGGAGGATTCTTGTGACCAAAAAGAAATTCATTGTCTCCCAAAAAGGTCTTTCTATGCCATAACAAGAAGATCAAATAAATAGAAAATCCTGAGACTCTTTAGATGATACTTCCGTGCCAGAGTGAAAAATGATAAAATTATGTCTACTAGGGTGGAATCTTTCACCACCAAAATTGAGAAAGAGAAAAGAGTCTTAAAACACTCACAGCCTCAAGCTCAAGAGAAACAGAGTTAAATTGATTTGCCAATAATGATCTAAAATGAATTCATCCCTCTCATATTTATATATTTCTTAGAGTGTCTCTTTTTCTAAAATGATTGAGTAAACTTTACTCCAAGCCCCAAATTAGGGTTTCTTCACCCAACTGCCCCAAAACTTTGCCTAATAGTAGAATTTTGGATTTTTCCCCCTTTATGGACTATAGCTTATAGGGATTGGTAGGTTATTTTGTTCTATAGAAAATTAATTTCTCAAGAACATTACAACTCCCCCTCCCTGACATTGCTTTCCCTTGAGCAATGTTCGGGTTCCCCTGCTGCCGCATTTGTCTTCCTTCTTCAATAACTTTCAAAACAATGCCACTGCCTGTAAATAAATAATATTTGATATTTTTCAAAGCAACTTCATAGAGGGTTGGATGAAGGCTTTTAAAAATCTAAAGGGTATTACCACCCCCAAATAATTTTCAAACAGGATGATTCTTATCAATGGCCTCATCCATTTCGCTTATACCGACATTGCTTTCCCTTAAGCAATGTTTGGGTTCCCCTGCTACTGCATTTGTCTTCCTTCTTCAATAACTTTCAAAACAATGCCACCTCCTGTAAATAAATAATATTTGATATTTTTCAAAGCAACTTCATAGAGGGTTGGATGAAGCCTTTTAAAAATCTAAAGGGTATTACCACCCCCAAAGAATTTTCGAACAAGATGATTCTTATCAATGACCTCATCCATTTCGCTTATACCATGCCCGAAATGTGGTATGAGTCCCATCACATAATTAACAAACACTAACTTAATTGAGTTGATTGATTGTTTAATATCATCTTTTTCTAATGAGACAGGGTCAACATCAACAAAGTCCTTGACATCAATCGCTATAAATTTCCTTTCAAATCTACCATCTAGAGTACCATTTTCAACTAGAACATGCAATTTGAGAATTTTTTCCTCCACCTTATTTTGTTCTACCAATTCTTTTGCAAGTTCAATATTTGATTGCTTAACAATAACAATTTTAACTCCATATCTATCACATAGATAAGTATTGCAAATGAGACCACCCAGAACCAAATTACCAACTTTCTTGTATTTATGTTTAAATGGACCAGTCTTAGTATCGTACTTTGCATCAACAACAATTGCAACAAAGGGCTTGCTGGGATTCAAGACAATTTTACATTATAAATTTTTCCCTGCACGCATGGTCCCGCATATGAGGGAAATATATTCACAAGTATGGTATGTGGAACCATTAGGTTTCCATGAGTCAAATGTGTCATTAACATATACACCATCTAGGGCAGAGAGTTGAATAACAATTATGTTAAGCTTCTCTCCTTTGTCTTCCTCCCCTACAAACCATAGAGTGTTTGGTAGGTAGACTCTACCAATTTTATGACTCTTAAGGTCATGGATCAGTCAGTTGATGGATGTGTCAATATCTAAAATTCCATCTTTCTCTGTCGTATTGAAGTAAAAAACTGCAAATTTGATGGACATGAGTGGTTTCACATGGCGGAATGAAGGTTCTTCTTCATAATATTGATCCGAAGAGGACCAGTGAAGGCAATGTCACATGGGGGTATGAACTTCATCCTTTTATATAAGGCAACTTATCATACCAACGCCCACAACACGAAAACTTGATCCCATTATTTTATCCTTCTTCCTTCCTTTTGCCATTAATTCGTCATCTTATTCATCTAAATTATTTTCTATGTTGGCTTGATCATCAACATTAATTCCATCCACTTCATGATGACAAGAATCATGAATAACATTAGCTAGACCTCAAGAGGCATCCTTTACTAGACCAATAAGTCATTGCATGTCATCATTCATTGTAACCTGCCTTTCAAGAGAGTTTATTAAGATACAAATTCATTGCATTTTCTGGGAGAATGTTTGGTATTCAATTAATTTCATCATGACCTGTTTCTAGTATTATCGTTTTCCCATCCTTTTGTTATAGCGGATACAACCACCCTCCAAAATTTTGCCTATGCTTCGAGTTTGGAGCCTTCCTTCTAAACCACAACGACTCATCTTGCACTAATCTAGGTAATTATGCTTTGACTGAGCCTTATTCTTTTCATCTTGGATTTTGTTTTCTCACTTTGTTTATTTTCTAACATGCAAGCCAATCTCATGACTTGGTCCCTTGACAGTTATGGGCTTGCCTTAGAAAATTGTGCAATTCTTGAGGGAAACTAGCCTTCCTCTTGGGAATTGCGTAGTCTTGACTTCCAGTGAACCTTGATCTAAGGAAATGTGCAATACTGAATGAAATACAGCCTTGAGCTGGGAAATTTCACAGATAGGAGAGGCAGCATAGAGCCATTGAGCCCAAAAATTGTACAGAACCCACTATGCTCAGAAACTGCGCAGTGCATGAGCCAGAGAGTTGCCCAGTCCTTCCCATAACTGTGCAATCTTTCTGGGAAATGCATGGCAGTAATTCTCAAAAAATAAAAAATCATCCCTAAAAGATAGGGATCTATTTTTAGTAACCCAAAGGAGGCACTTGCGTTATTTTTAGAAATTTCCACCAAGTGTCACTTTTTCCTTGATTTTAGGAATTCACATCATAAACCTAAATTGACCAAATCTATTTAATAGATGTTGCTAGAGATCATTTTAACATTCGATCTCGGAGCTATAACATTCCTGAGGAGATCAAGGAACTTTTTGTGCGATCGTCGTCGCTTTTCCGGGTGAGTTTTGCTTTTCTAATCTTTTGCCGCTTTTTTTGTCACTTTTTGTTGTTTAGCTTGTGAGAGTGTTGTTTCACTTGTTTGTTCGAATGATTGATGGATTTTTAACTTGTTTTAGCTTGTAGAAGTGATGTTTCAAGTTTTATATTGCCTTTCCCAAGTGTCGCATGAGTTACCCTGTTTTGCACCAATGGTCGTCGTTGCAGCAACTCTCTTCACATGCCTTGTTTTCCTTCAGTTTAAATGATTCATGCACTTGTTTCACATTCATGCATCAACACTTAGTCATATATGTAATCATCATCACACCATCCTTTAGATCTGCTTGATTTTCACACTCCTCTTGGGCATATATGTGTACCCTTTGCCCGGATCTCACAATTCATTGCATGCACTGCGCAATCTAGAAGCTCAAGGCCTCTGCCTTGGCTTCTGGAATTGCACAGAGGTTGGCCGGGGCTAGCTCCAACTATGCATTTTTTAGTCCCAGGAGCTAGCCTCCCAGATTGGCCACTGAGATTGCGTAATGTGCATTCTCTCCAATCCTTGGCCCAAACTAAACTGTGCATTGTGCAGTTCCAATCGCCAAGCTTCCCAACTAACTACCAATGCACAGTTCCCACAGTGATCCAGTGACCTTTGTCATCCAGAATGGAGAAATCCTTCCCATCATGAGCCTGGTTTTCTGCTTGATCTTGCCTTGAAGTTGTTTTTCTTTTTGTTGACATTTTCTTGCCATGACTACCCTCTCTATCCTACAGATACAGTGGTTGTAGAGCATATCTCTAGCAGTTACAATTAACATGGAATCGAAGAGAGTTGCATCAAAGGAAATCACCTAGAGAAGTACTGGGGATGTAGTTGAGAAGAAATCAGTGGATCTACCAGTTTATGCAAATACTCAGTTATTCATTGAGAAGGGTACATCACTTTCTTGGCAGAAAATCAAAGGCACTTTTGTAGAGGACTTACGGGAAGACTTAGAGGACTAATAGGTTTATCTTAGCATTCAACAATCAGGGTTATACAAGTTTTCATGTAGGTACCCCATCTTCCCATGTGTGGACATCATTAGCTTGATTGCCTCATACACATATGAACATACTATGCCATTGAGCAGTGCCAACGGGATAGAGCTTTCCACCTTCAGGGAAGAGAGAACTTTCAGTAGTTGTATCACTTTCCTGAGCCGGTGAAGCGCATGGACTCACTTTTCTATACCGCACATAGCTATGTGAACACTAAAGACATTGTCAAGTGTTGGATGAAAGAGCTGTCAAAGTTTAGACAGACACCCACTCATGTTTACAAGACAAAGTCCCTCAGGAAGGCTTACCAGTTGTTGATCATCTTTTCATGTAGAATATATGGTCAAGAGAACATAGAAACCTTTCCTAAAGGATGGGTAGTCTTATTGGACTAGTTGGTGAGTGATGGGAGGCCATTAATTTGGTCAGATTTGTTGGCTTATCAGTTGAATATCCATGTGACTAAGGCTTGGAATCCACTCAAGAATGAACAAGCAATATTTTACATGTCTACATACTTACTAGATGTAATTTGGGCCCAGCAGTAGTTCCCTGGCATGAGCTGGACATGGACACCAAAATAGATTGTTGTCAACATCTATTTCAGTTTGCTTTCTAACTACATCTATTGAGGAGTGATGGAAAGGCTAACTGGCCATTTTATCATCATGTTATGCAATCTTATCTTTGAGAGGGATCCACCTTACATGTCCCAAGAAGAAATGGAGTTGATTGTTAACATTGAAGATTGGTATGCCTCACCAGGTGGCTCCTTTATCAAAGTGTATGGCAGAGAGAAGCCTTTGCATGTTCTATCAAGGTATGTCACTCGCAAGTTGATCATGCAAGAGGTTTCATATCACCTCGTTGCAGGGTTATCAACAGGACTGCATTGGAATAAGAAAGTGCCATGCCCTGTTGTTCCTTTGCATATTTGGTTATATGAGATTAAGAGCTTGAAATATGTTGATGTCGAGGCTAAAAAATAGTGAAATTCGAGTTTGGAAACAAATTATTTAATCTGTATGATCCCCACGATATTTGCAAGGACCATTGTGCAAGGGTGTGCTTTCCATGGATCCACGGGACATTTTAGTCGCCAAAGGAGGACCCTTGGAGGTACTCCTGTAATGCCTCCAGACTCAATGAGTCGATCATCTTAGCAGGGAATTGGAAGGCTTCTCTGTAGAAATCAACAACGCTAGAGGCAACAACAACAATAGGCAGAAATCCAGTGTAGGACAAGGGAAAGAGCAATATTACTAAGAACCTAGAGGTAGAGAAAAGATTCAAGATGAGGGCAGATCCTATCTTGGAGAAGGTAGCTTTTGCAGCGAAAGCAAAGAGGGAGTATCGAATGAAGAGAGTAGAACGAAGGAAGAGAGAGAAGCAGAGGCTACAAGAAATAGAAATGAAGTTGCAGGAGATGGAGAAGAAGTTGAAGGAAGAACAGGAGTTGAGAAGGACAAAAACAGAAGAGAAGAAGAAGCGGGAAAAAGAACAAAGGCAAGACATGATAACATAGGAAACAACACCGATACAGGTTGATGAGTCAGAACAGCCTATAGCTAAGGAAGGGGTGAATAGATGTAAGATCAGGAGTTTTCTCAATAGATTGAGCAATTGATGGAAGTGACAGACATGGAGTTGGAACACGAGCCACATAATGAAAACACTGACCTGATGCTAAGAAAACCATAGGTCATCTCTCAGTCTCCACCACCTCTAGTGTCAGAACCAGTCCCGAGCGAACAAGGATATTTTTTTCTCCTTGATGATGATCTGGTCATGGATGTGTACAATCTATCATTTGACGAGTTGCAGAAGGATATTGTACAAGTGTGGAGGAAGCACTTTTTGGATAATCGCACATCACCTACATTCATCAAGGAAAGGGTGATAGTGTCAGACACAACGAAGCATCCAACTGGCCTTGCCGAATCTAGCTTGGCCTATGCAGGAGCAACAATCTTAATTGTTAAGTACTTAAGGGTCGAGAACGAACAATTGGAAAAGAGCTTGCAGGCTCTAGGAAAGAGGCAGAACAACTCCAAGCATCAACGCATAATGCAGTTTCCGCATTGGGAGAGATGAAGACAGTGATACTTGCAGAAGTATCAACACTTGGTGATACCATACGAAAGCTCTATGACATATTTGTCACCGTGCATAAAGCATTTTTCCATGTACGTGGCTCACAGTAGCGGAGCAAAGAGTTTGTTCAAACTCTTAAGAACATGCATGTTGTCATCGCCCATGTACAAGAGTGGACAATGTGGTGCAAAGGGGCCCCGCTTGACTTAGTAAATAAGATGAAGCCACATGTAGAGTTGGAGAAACAAAAGGTATGAATGTTGATCCAGAACTACGAGCATCTCACCCAATTCATCAACAACATGCATGCCTCATATGCACAGTTTTACAATAGTTTGGATGTAATGGTGAGAATGCATAGGATCCCATCAATTGGTTCCCTCACCAATGATAAACCCAAGAAACAAGTTCAACTAGAGATCGATGTGTACTTGGAGTTGCTAAGACAAGAGGCCACTAGAGAAGACTTGGAGTTGAGCACACACAACATGCAAAAGTACATCGATGACCCTGTCATGGTCAAGACCATGTTGCACATGCTTCAGAACGAGTTGGACACAGGTTCCAAGACCATATACCAGGATGCCATGGAGGAAATAATTCGCTTTTAGAAAGACACCATCACACAGTACCAAGCTTGGCATCAATATGTGATCGAAAAGCACCAAGTGGAGGCTCTCAAGTTGGTCTCCCCCCAAACTTCGAAATCATATTGTTTTGTCTTATTAGGTTGTCTCTAGCCTATTTTGTCCTACATGGGTACACGTGGAAAATGTAGTATTATTTGTAAATATGTTGTAAGTCAAATTCCGAGTGTCATTAGTGGAATGTGAAAAGTCATCATATTATGTAATGAGTTACTTGTAAAGAAGCTGAAGAGTCATGAGGGGAGTCAAAGAGTCACAAAGGGGAATGTCAACTTCACCCCACCCTTTGCTATAAATAGAACTTCATAACTCATCGAACGGGTTTTTGGGGAGCTAAGATTTTGGCTAGGTTTAGGCTTAGAAAAGGCTTGGGAGTATTGTGAAGGGTCTTGGCTTCTCCATAGCGTAGAGCAGGTATACTTATTTGGAGTAGAAGGTGTTATTGACTATACTGTTCCACTATTGGGGCTAGTGGTCTTCAATGGTGTATGTATGGATGGAACTTTCACTTATAATAATACCAGAACCAGCACGCTTTCATGCATATGTTGTTAATGTAGCTGGACTATTTTGATTGCGTTGGCAATATATGTTGTTTAACTTACACATTTTCTTATAAAATACTTTGTATGCATTTGTACGAATCTTTTTGAATGCATGTTGTTGGATTAAATCATCACTTTAATTTGTGGACTATTCTGCATTTTAGCTTGTGATGTCATTTCTCTCATGTGTTCCTTTCAAGTTGCGTACTATTACATGCTTCTAGGGAGCGAACTTCATTTTCCCCTTTGTGCATTAGAACCTTCATGCATCACAATTTACTCTCCACGGGGTCACACAATTGCTCTCACCCAAACTTATCATAATTTGCTCTGGGCACTACCGCAGTCAAGGCATTACATGACCACCCACTGTTGGGGCTCCTACTCCAAACGGTGTGAGGTATAGTTTGGACTTAATATCAGGTAGATCTCCTTAATGTTGTCGGGTACAGCACCGTCAACATTTTTGGTGCTAGGAGGGTCAGATGACAAGTTGAGCCCTTGAAGTTTGTTTTGAATTTCTGCACATATTTAATGACTTGGGTCCAAATCAAAACCCCAGCATGTTTTCTTCACACAGTTGATTTTGAAGTGTCAACGAGCATTTTAGATTACTTATCCAGATATATTTTTTTATGGCGAGGATGGAATAGCCTTCTTCAGACACATAGTTTTTTTTGTTGTCTTTTGTGACAGGCATGATGTACCATCTGGTGATATTGCCTATGGGTTGCTCGCTTTCACATTAGAAGGGCACGCAAAGCAATTGTTTCACAAATTTCCTGCAGCCTTTATACGCTCTTTTGATCACTTGTTTAGAGAATTATGGTGTGCTTTCATTCTTTATGATGGTAAAGACCTTAATAAAAAAAATCTTAAAATTGCGAAAATCGCCCGATGAATCTCTTCAAGATTTTCATGGTTGTTTTCTTCACTACTGTTATGAATTTCCTGAAGCTGAAGTTGATTGGAATTTTTTGGATCAAATATTTTAATATCTTGTCCACGTTTCTGAGAATCCACAAGAGTTAGCATCTTTCCAACTGCTCCCAACATACCTCGGTGTTAGAGCTTCTAAATCTAAGACAGACAAGGTTGTTGTCCCAAGCGACCATCTGTCCCCTTCCCATCAAATAGCGCTAGCTCCACAGGTCGAGGTGGGAGAAGTTGAGAATCCACTTGTTGATCTATCACCATCTCCTCCTACCCCACCTACTCAGGATTTTTGCGCATATTTGGACTGTAACTCCAACGGTTGTCATGTGTTCTTATCTCCTCATCCTTCGTCCTTTGGTCCCTTTGATCCTCCGAATTTTAGTGTGTTGCTTTCATCCGTCTCGGATCTCACATGTGTTTTTCATGACGATCAAGTTTTGTACAGAGTTGGTGTTGAACATCCAACCTACGATATCATTTTTTAGAAGTATGTGTGGAAATTTGAATAAGAATATGTGGTGAAGGATGACCTCCTTATGTCTGCACCTCGTCCCCTTTATCCTAACATCTTGCATGATTCTATCAGTTATGTTCCATCTTGTGAAAATTCATTTTCGGATGTTTCTATTTCTGATCTTTCGCAGAACAAGTGGAATGTCATATTTTCATTTGATTGCGAAGAGGACAAATCTATATTCTCTAATCCTCCCAATCTCTCATCTTACCATTCTGGAAACCTAGAGGGTGAAATTTATCATTTTTTTACCATCCCCTCTTTATGATTTGTCATATCATGAGGATGTCGTTGTCCATCATCTTGAACTTTATGATCACAGTTATCGTGATCTTTTCATTCATTCATTCGATCACAATTTTGATTTGTCCACTGTTGATCTTTCTAGGCCATCGGTCTTTGATGATCCATCTTCTAATGAATTGGAAACTCCTCAAGCTGTCGAGGCACTTCTGCCTGAACTGATGGTTATGTCAAGTTCTCGTAGCCTTGAGGTCAATTCCATTTCAGATCAGAAATCTATTGAATCTTTCCAGGCTCCTCATCACGAGTTTGTTGTTCACATTGAAAATCAATCTATCTTACCATTTATGCATCGTCTACCAGAATCACACAATCATACTACTCAATCATTGGAGGAGTCGTACGTAGCAAACATTATTACGAAACAGAAGTTTTCTTCTTTCTTTATGTTTGCTCATTTTTCAAGTTCAAAGGTGTGTGCATGCTTGTCTTCCATGTGCAATGTGATATGACACCATGATACATCCACAGAGTGCCTTTCATGTGCTTTCAATTTTTTCTGTTATGAGGATGCATTCAAGCTTCAAACGTATTGGTTTGCATTGTTTTATATTTCTTGTCTATTGGTTTGTTTGCATATCTTTCCTTTTGATCATGCTCTCGCTGTCATGGTCCAACCAATGCATTGGTGACTGCATTGGAAGTATCCCTTCACGTGAGTTAGCCTATGTTCTACTTAGGTTAAGAGTTGGAGTAGTTTTTATTTTCCTGTTTGTTTCTTGATTTGCTTAGTAACTTTGTCTTGCTTCTTTCCTTTGTTTGTTTGATTTTGCACTTGTAGGTTAGTTTCTGCATGAAACTATGTTTAGATTCTTAGACAAGCAAGGTGAAATCCAAGAGGAACTTGTACAGCTATCAACACTTGGTTATTTGTCTATTCCCTTTCTTTGTGTAAGTATTGTGTTTCTTCTAGTCGATGATACCTTGATGGAAAATATGTTTCTTTCAAAAAGATTCATGGTGAAATCACGATGCTTTCACTCTTAACTAGTATCTCTTACTCTAATCGGTTTTCTATTTTCGGTTAACCCTTGTCAACTCAATCAAGTAGAGTAAGGAGAGGGAGGAAACCTTAACAAGTATGTCAGAGGTATATATAAATATCCTTATCTGAAAGGACAACTTCCTCCACTCTCAATAAGTCAGGATCCCTCTTCCGCCTCATGAAATAAATAATTGTCTATGCACAATTCTTTGAAAAATGAAAAAATAAATAAAAAAAGGGAAAAAGAAGAGAAATTCTTCCTATGCATAAAGGTGAATCAATTAACTTCATCGGGGTATTGTCCAGGCTCACTAGCAGTAGAATAATGCTTGTGTTGCTGAAGTGACTGTTAGGGTACTAGCCAGGCTCACTAACAGTGGAGCAATGCTTGTGTTCCTAAAGTGACTCCATCGGGGTACTGTCTAGGCCTACTGGCAGCACAGAAACACCAGAGATGAAACTAAAACTCTGGCAGTCTATTTTACTTGTGCATATATATACCCCTCATCCCCAATCAAAACAAATCAATTTGACTTGGCTTGGTATGTGTATTGTCAATAAAGAGAATGGTAGGGGCTACATCTTTAACTCAAGCTAAGTGAAGAAGCTACAACGATTGAAGGATTAAAAAATAATTCCGGAATAGTTAGACTATTTTTTTATGAGACAAGGTCCATACAAAGACATGGGGTTCTATGAGTGTATCACAAACGTTGTAGCGCTACAACAACCCTCCAAAATTTTGCATATGCTTCGATTTTGGAGCCTTCCTTCTAAACCACAACAACTCATCTTGCAGTGATATAGGTACTTGTGCTTTGATTGATCCTTACTCTTTTCATCTTGGCTTTTGTTTGCTCACTTTTTTTCATTTTCTAACCCACAAGTCGATCTCATGACTTGGTCCCTTGACAATTATGGGCTTTCCTTAGAGAACTGCGCAATTCTTAAGGGAAATTGGCGTTCCTCTTAGGAATTGTGTAGTCCTGAGTGACAATGATGCTTGAGCTCAAGAAATGTGTTGTACTGAATGAAATCCAGCCTTGAGATAGGAAATTTCACAGACAAGAGAGGCAAGCCAGAAATTTTGCAGAACCCACTGTGCTCAGAAACTGCGCAGTGCATGAGCCAATGAGTTGCCCAATCCTTCCCAGAACTGTACAATATTTTCGAGAAATGCATGGTTTATTTTCTTGAAAAAGAAAAAGAAAAATCAAAAGCATCCCTAAAAAGTAGGGATCTATTTTTAGTAACCTGGAGGAGGCACTTGCGCTATTTTTAGAAACTGCCGACAAGTGTTGCTTTTTCCTTTATTTTAGGCATTCGCATCATAAAACCTAACTTGAAAAAAATATATTTATTTGATGCTACTAGAGCTCATTTTCACATTCAATCTTCAAGCTATAGCATTCTCGGGGAGATCAAGGAACCTTTGGTGCGATCACCGTCGATTTTCCAGGTGAGTTTTGCTTTTCTAGTCTTTTGCCATTTTTTCTGTCGCTTTTTGTTGTTTAGCTTGTGAGAGTGTTGTTTCACTTGTTTCTTTGAATGAATGTTGGCATTTTAACCTGTTTTATATTGTAGAAGTTTTGTTTCAAGTTTTAGATTGTCTTTCCCAAGTGTTGCATGGGTTACCCTATTTTTTACCAACGATCGTCTTGCGGAAACTCTCTTCACATGCTTCACTTTCCTTCATTTTAATTTATTCCTGCACTTATTTTTCATGAATCCATCAACACTTGTTCATATATGCACTCATCATCACACCATCCTTTAGATCTACTTGATTTTCACACTCCCCTTGGGCAGATCTGGATCCCCTTTCCTAGATCTCACACTTCACTACATCCACTGCGCAATCTGGGAGCTCAAGGCCTCTGCTTTAACTTATGGAATTGCTCAAAGTTTGGCCTGGGATTTCTCCAATTGTGCACTGCATAGTCCTAGGAATCAGCCTCCTAGCTTGGCAACTAAGATTGCGCAATGCACAGTCTCCCCCGACCTTGGCCCAGACTGAACTATGCATTCTGCAGTTCCAATCATCAAGATTCCCGACTAACTGTGGGACTACGTAATGTGTAGTTTCTGCAATCATCTAGTGACCTCTGTCATCCATAATTGTGCAATCCTTCCCATCATGAGTTCGGTTTGCTGCTAGATCTTGTCTTGAAGTTGTTTTACTTTTTGCTGACATTTGTTTGCCATGAGTGCCTTCTCTGTCCTACAGGTACAGCAGTTGTTGATCATCTCTCTAGAAGTTACAGATAACATGACATCCAAGAGAGCTACATCAAAGAAAACCACCAAGAGCAGTACTGGGAAAGAATTTGTGCAGATATCAATGGATCTACCAGTTTATGCAGATACTCAGTTGTTCAATGAGAAGGGTACAACAATGACTTGGAAAATTGGAGACACTTTCGCAAAGAACTTCAAGACAGATTTAGAGGACCAACAGGTTTATCTTAGCACCCAGCAGTCAGGGTTATACAAGGTTTCATGAAGGTACCCCATCTTGCCATGTGAAGACATCATTAGCTGTATTCTCTCACACATAGATGAACAGACTATGACATTGAGTAGTGCCAGCGGGATAGAGCTTTCCAACTTCAGGGGAGATAAATTTTAGCATATGTATCACTTTCCTGAGCCAATGAAGCGCATGGTCTCACTTTTCTATGCCACCCATAGCTATGTGAACACTAAAGAGATCGTAAAGTGCTGGGTGAAAGAGTCGTCAAATTTTAAACAAACACCCACTCATGTTTATAAGACAAAGTCCCTCAAGAAGGCTTACCAGTTCTTGATCATCTTTGCCTCCATAATATATGGTCAAGAGAACACAGAAACCTTTCCTGAAGGGTGGGTAGGCATACTGGACCAGTTGGTGAGTGATGGGAGGCCATTCAACTGATCGGATTTGTTGTCTCATCAGTTGAATATCCATGTGGCTAAAGCTCGGAATCCGCCCAAGAATGAGCAAGTAAGATTTTACATGTCTGCATACTTACTGGATGCAATATGTGCCTAACAGTAATTCCCTGGCGTGAGCTGGACATGGACACCAAAAGAGACTGTCGTCAACATCTATTGCAAATTTTTTTCTGACTGTCGCTATCGAGAAGTGATGGCAAGGCTAACTTACCATTTTATCGTCCTATTGTACAAGCTTATCTTTGATCAGGATCCACCTTGCATGTCCCGAGAAGGAATGGAGGTGACTGTTAAGGTTGCAAATTGGTATGCCTCACCAAGTGGCACCTTCATCAGTGTTTGGTAGATAGAATCCTCTGCATGTTCTACCAAGGTATGTCATTGACAAGTTGATCATGCAAGAGATTTCGTATCACCTCGCTAGAGGGTTATCAGCAGGACTACATAGGAATAATAAAGCACCATGGCCCGCTCTTCATTTGCGGATCATGTTATATGAGATTAAGAGCTTGAAAGATATTGATTCCAAGGCTAAAGATAGTGAAATTTGAGTTTGGCACCAAAGAATTTAATTTGTATGATCCCCATGGTATTTGCAAGGACCATTGTGCGAGGGTGTACTTTCCATGGATCCAGGGGACATTTCACTGGCCAGAGGAGGACCCTTGGAGGTACTGCTATAATGCCTCTAGGTGCAATGAGTCGGTCTTCTTAGAAGGAACTTGGAAGGCTTCTATGCAGATAGCATCAGCATTGGAAGCAACAACAACAATAGCAATAGCCAACAATCAAGTGCAGGACAAGGGAAAGAGGAAGATTCTTAAGAACCTAGAGGTAGAGAAAAGTTGCAAGATGATGGTAGATCATATCTTAGAAAAGGTAGCTTTGGAAGCAGAAGCAAAGAGGGAGCAGCGGATGAAGAGAGTAGAGTGAAGGAAGAGAGAGAAGTAGAGGTTACAGGAAACACAATTGATGCTGCAGGAGATGGACAATAAGTTGAAGGAAGAACGGGAGTTGAGGAGGAGAGGAAGAGAAGAGAAGCATAAGTAGGAAGAAGAACAAAGGAAAGGCGTGATAACAGAAGAAATAATGTCAATACAAGTTGATGAGTCAGAACAGCCAGCAACTGAGGAAGAGGGTGAACAAATGCAGGATCGAGAGTTTTCTTAGTAGATTGAGAAATTGATCGAAGTGAGAAACATGGAGCTAGAATAGGAGCCAAAGAATGAATACACTGACCTGATGCCGAGAGCACCATTGATCATCTCTCAGTCTCCACCACCTCCAGTGTCAAAATCAATCCCAATTTAGCAAGGATATGTTGTTCTCTTTAATGATGATCTGGTCATGGATGTGTACAATCTATCATTTGACGAGTTGCAAAAGAAGATTGTACAGACATGGAGGACGCACTTTCTGAATGATCACGCATCACCTACATTCATCAAGGAAAGGGTGATAGTGTTAGACACAAGGAAGCATCTAACCGCCCTTACCAAAGCTATATTGGCCTATGCAGGAGAAACAAGCTCAAATGTTAAGTACCTGACGGCTGAGAATGAACAACTGGAAAAGAACTTGCAGGCTTCCAGGCACGAGGCAGAACAACTCTGAGCGTTAGCACGGAATTCATTTTCCGCATTGGGTAAGATGAATACAGCGATATTTGTTGAAGTATCAATACTTGGTGATACCATGCGGAAGCTCTATGATGGATTTGTCACTGTGCATAAAGCAGTTGTCTGTGTACGTGGCTTACAGCAACGGAGCAAAGAGTTTGTTCAAACTCTTAAGAACATACACATGCTACCATGTACAAGAGTGGAAAATGTGGTACAAAAGGGCCCCGCTTGACTTAGTAAATAAGATGAAGCCACAACAGAGCTAGATTAGGCAAAGGTTTGAATGTTGATCCAGAACTACAAGCAGCTCGCCCTATTCATTGGAAACATGCAGGCCTCATATGCACAGTTGTACAATAGTTTGGATGTAATGGTGAGAATGCATAGGATCCCATCAATTCGTTCCCCCCACTGATGCTAAACTCATGAACCAAGTTCGACTAGAGATTGATGAGTACTTGGAGCAGCGAAGATAAGAGGCCACCATAGAATACTTGGAGTTGAGTGCACACAACATGCAAAAGTACATCGCTGGTCTTGTCAAGGTCAAGACCATGTTGCACATGCTTCAAAACGAGTTGGACACAAGTTCCAAGACCATATACCCAGATGAAATGGAGGCAAGAGTACGCTTTCAGAAATACACCATCACACACTACCAAGCTTGGCATCAATATGTGACCGAGAAGCACCAAGTGGAGGTTGTCAAGTTGGTCTTTCCCCAAATTTTGGAATCATAGTGTTTTGCCTTGTTAGGATGTCTCTAGCCTATTTTGTCTTACATGGGTACATGTGGAAAATGTAATAATATTTGTAAATATGTTGTATGTGAAATTCCAAGTGTCATTAGTTGAATGTGAAAAGTCAGCATGTTATGTAATGAGTTACTTGTAAAGAAGTTGAAGAGTCATGAGGGGAGTCAAATAATCGCAAAGGGGAATGTCAAGGGTCACCCCACACTTTGTTATGAATAGAGCCTCATAACGCATAGAAGAGACTTTTGGGGAGCCAAGATTTTGGTTATGCTTGGGAGTATTGTGAAGGGCCTTAGCTTCTCCATAGTGTAGAGCGAGTATACTTCTTTATAGGATCAGGTGTTCTTAACTATAATGTTCCACTATTGGGGCTAGTGGTCGTCAATGGTGTATGTATGGATGGAAATTTCAATTATAATAATAATATTAGAGCCAACATGCTTTCATGCATATGTTTTTAATATAGTTGGACTATTCTGGTTGTGTTGGAAATATATGTTGTTTAACTTACACCTTTTATTATGAACTACTTTGTATGCATTTGTATGAATCTTGTTGAATGCTTATTGTTGGATTAATTCATCGCTTTAATTTGTGGACTATTATGCATTTTAGCTTGTGATGTTATTTCGCTTATGCGTTCCTTTCAAGTTGTGTACTATTACAGGTTTCTAAGGGGTGCACTTCCTTTTCCCCTCCCTGCGTTAGAACCTTCATGCATCACACTTGACTCTCTGCAGGGTCACACACTTGCCCTCACCCAAAGTTATCATACTTTCCTCTGCGCGCTACCGCGGTCAAGGCATTACATGACCACCCATTGTTGGGACTCCTACTCCAACCAGTGTGAGGTCTAGTGGGGACTTAATATCAGGGAGATCCCCTGAATTTTGGCAGGTCCAGAACCATCAACACCTTTCGATCTAAATTGGGAGCAGACTGAGCAGTTGGGGAAAAATCTGCCAACTTGAGCTTGGTCTCTGACATTGGAGCATACTCGGCCTAGTCTAGGAGATTCCCATTTCTTCTTTGCATATATTAAAAAAAATCCAACAGTTACATTGATTTTGTTTCCTATAGTACTTTTAGTAGTCTTAGATATTCCTCCAAGGGAGCTTGTTTTAGAAGCTATGTGAATATTACTAACATCTTCAGGTGTCCTTGGGATGCATTTATCAACATGATTCATACCAAAATTTCCTTCGACGTGATGGCCTGTTGGTATTTTGGACATCGCCATTTTTCCAGAACTAGTGACACCTTTGTCCCTTTTGAGAATATTTTCATTGGCATTCTGTAATGCATGTCTAGGGTAACTATCACTTCCAGCTTATCTAAACAAGCTTTTTCCTTGGAACTTAAGTAACCCCCATAATGAAAAATTACAAGCTAAGAATCATGATGTGAATCAGATTTCCATTCAAGAACCTTCAATGTGGCAGTATCATCTACCTTTTGGATATGCATGTGTCATATCCCCTAGTTTGAAATTTTATGTAATTAAATGTGAATATGTGTGTTTCTGGTTTAATGTCTTAGTTTGAAAGATAATTGAACATTTATTTATCAATCATTTTTATTGATAATAAATTATTATCAATTTGTAATTATGATTCTTTAATTTTGTAAATAAAGAAAATCTAGAAAAACAGTTTTTGAGTACAAATGGTTGAAAGAGATGAAGTTGCAAATTATTGTGGAATATTTATTACCCATCAATAAGTCCTAAATATTTAATCTAGAATTATGATATTGGTCAATTAATTGTTTCCCTTGAAGACAATGAGTTGTCTTCATGATTGGGAAACAAAAGCTCATTAATGAGTTGACAACTACTTGCCACTTGTTGGTGAGGTGGAGGCAGTTATTAACCACCAAAAGAGTGGTCGATGGGAATGGAGAATATCTTTTTTTTACTTGTTTTTTTCTCATTCTAAGAGTAAAAGAGATTGAAAAGAAGCAATAAATAGAGACAGAAAGAAATTGCAGGTCTGGTATGCTCAGGGGGGCATTGGTTGTTTTCTAGTGTTAAGGTTGGGAGGAGCCAAGTACTTGAATATTAATTTTCCAGGAAAAGAAATATTGTTTCAAGTCAGTATATTTAACTTTTGTATTTACTTGTTTGTCAAGAGAATGGAATTGGATATGTGCTATATATAGTTTTTACATAGAGGAAAAAGAAAGAAAAGACATGATTTTTATTTAGAGTTTTAAATGGTATGTTTTATTTACCTACTATATACATTGTAAATTAAACAACATGCATGAATCGACATAAGGAAAAGAAAATGTGTCTATATTTTATTGAAGATTTATACAGAAAAATGAAAAAACGAAAAGAAACCATATGAGCTATAGAGTATTCTTTCATAGAGTGGAATTTTAATTACGGTGCTAGCTAGAAGAAAAAATTTACTGAACATGAAAGAAATATATATATATATCTATCTATATTATGAAATGGAAGACAATATATTGTTCCAATATTACATAGAATTTATTATTTTTGAGTTTACAAGAAGAATCTGAATGTACAAATAAGAGAATCGGATATATATATATATAGTAGCATATAGTAGATCTAAATGAAATCTGTAGACTATTAATTTAAAAGTATACTAGTGTGCAGACATGTACCTATAAAAGGAAGAGTCATTTTTCTTATCTAGAAAATAATTTATATAAAGAAACAACTGAAGTATTACAAAATTGTTCCTTGATATGCGTAGGAGTAAGGATTAGATTAAGTTGTTAACAATTTCATATGAAAATCTAATAGTGTTGAGCTAAAACAAGGAGTACACCACTTTATACAATACACAATCAAGAACTTTTCAAGACAAAATAAACATATATGTATATATGTTTATCTAGAAAATAATTTATATAAAGAAACAATCGAAATATTACATAATTGTTCCTTGATATGAATAGGAGTAAGGATTAGAATAAGTTGTTAACAGTTTCATATGCAAATTTAACAGTGTTGAGCTAAAACAAGGAGTACACCACTTGATACAATACAAAATCGAGAACTTTTCAAGACAACATAAACATATATGTATATATTTCTACGAGAAGCATTGTCTGAATGCATAATTGCGTATAAATGTTCACAATTTTTTTAAATAAAAATTGAACTACATAGAGTCAAACACAAATGGTCGAAAAGAGGGTTTGTCAAAGAAATCAATTAAAACTTAAATAGTTTGTAATTATTCCAAAAGTATGTCAAGTACCCAATTACAAATGGTCGAAGCCATGAAAATATTATTCCAGTCAGGAAGAATAATTAAATTCAAAACAAAGACGAATTTTACCTTCATACATTGCATTCCCTCTAGGGTGAGTGAAAGACTCAGCCTGGTAAATAAGGGAGTCGATAAATTAGTAAGTTTGCACAAATGAACTGAAATTTGGAAATGCAGAAGGAGAAAGGAAACTACCCACAAAAGCATTGAAAGGGTTACCTGAACACGCAAATATACAATTAGAAAAGTAATAGAGGAATTATGAAAAAAAAAAATTACAAAGAATGACCAAAGCAAAGAAACTATGTTAAGCTCATGTATGTTTAATTTATTCACAAACCCATGAATATCACCTTTGTACTACCGAAGAAAATATTGATAAATTAGAAACCCAAAAAGGAAGCAATTGTAAACAAAAATATTGTAAGAGTATTTTGAATATTCAAGTTATTGACAAAAAGTACCATAAAGACAACCCTATGAAGGCGAGTGAATAAAATAAGAATAAGAATGCAAAGTACAATACATATTTAAGAGATTGAAATGGTAAAACAAAACATTCAAGTTGTAACTACAGTGTGAGCCTAAAGAAACTTAATACATAACCCTAAACATACATCAATAAACTGGTAGAATCGTAGAAGGAAAAATGTATACCAAAAGAACACAAACCCTGTAATTTATTTCAAAGTCAAGGATGTAATAGATGTATAACAAACGAATATACAAGATGAGTCGAATATATTATCAAATCTGATCGTGTAAAAAAAAAAAAGTTACCTATAGATCGTTTTTAACAAATAGCCCTAAAAGATTTTTTAATACCTTCTAGACTTAACGACAAATATGAGTGTATAAGACCAACAACAGAGAAGAACTAAAATATAAGTGTATACAAGTTAGAATATCTGAGCAAAAAACCTACTGGAAGGAAATAACTGGTAAAGAAAGTTCTTTTAAATACCTGAGTAAGGCAGCAACAACCCATTATTCCTCTAACCATAGCCGAAGAGAAATCCACAATTGCCAAGGTAAACAAAATTGTAAGTCTTTGAAAGTCATTTCTTTGCAAAGGAACCCTATAATAGAGGCACTAAGTTAAACCCAAGCAACAATGCTAACAATTTAATCTTATGAAAACGAACTCAAAGTAATGCAGAGGAAACATAAGAGTTTCAGGAAGTGAAGTTACCAAAAGTAACACTCACATAATTGAATAGGCACACCATGGCAAAGAATTCAAAACTACTGAAAAAATAGATAGCAGTCAATACACATGTTCACCGAATAAAAAATTGATAATCATAAAAGATAACTTTGAAAAATCAAGCTAATTGCAAAGTCGTGTTGATTTTTGTAGCTTGGGAAGTACTCCAAGCCTTGTGGATCGAGGGTTTGGAGGAAGGAGCGCCACAAAGCACTTGTGGGCTTGAAACCCAAGCCTAGGGTTTTTCACCCATCAATGTTTGGGCCAAGACCATGATGATATTTTGACATGTGATGGATGAGGATGATAATACTCGTCGAGACAAATTCGACACAATGAAAATCATCCAATTCAGAGTTGACATTATTGAGTTATGAATTTTTTAAGGTAAGTGTGGGTGAAGATGTGGGCTTGTTCAAGTCAACCTAATGTTAGTAGGTTGTTTGACAAGTTTGAAACCCTCGTAGGGTTGTTCGTTGGAGTCCCATGAGATCCTATAAAAGAAGGCCTAATGTGAGGCTATTCGTGTCATCCAAAGAGCAACACAAGGGCAGCGTAAAAGGAGAATAAGAACTCGTAAAAGAGGAGGAGAACTTATGTTTGGGATGAAGATCCTAGGAGAAGACCTTAATGAAGATTGAAGGAGCATTGTGATGTTTTCTTGTGACTATTTGAGGACCAAGTTGGATCAGATTGTTGGCTGAGTTCATTTGGCAAGGTTCTGGACTATTTTGAGTATGCGTGGGTGGCCTTTCTCTACTCGTAGTCCTTGTCTTGTTGCAGACCTAAGCCGAGACCTATAGCTTCCTGTGGAGAGGGTCAAAATTCCAATAAACAAGGGACATTCATCTGTTTAGGGTGTTGCAATCCTTCTTCAAGCTAGATGGTGAGTTTAGATGGCTAGTAGGCCTTACTGTGGGTGGATACTAGTCCTAATAGCCAGCGAAGGAAGGAGGAGCAAGGAATGAGGAGGTCGCAGTAGTAAAGAGGCATGTGAGGCAGTTTAGAGGGATGACGTGAACCATGGTTATGCCCTAACTAGATCACGGTGCTACAGCAGTTTGAACACCAGACCTGGGGTATGGTTGCAACTTGTTCGTCTTGTGTTGGGTCAAGCATTGAACAAATTGGATGAGATTTGTTTGCAGCCTGTGGAAGCCAAGGAGGGAGAGTTGATGTTGAGATTAGAAGCCATAACCATTGGGAGTTTCCACAATGAAGATTGGTGATTGGATCAGATTCATATGCATCGTATGGGAGCCATGTGTTGGGGTTGTCTTGAGTGTTAAGAAACCCCAACTAGGAGCAGATCTTGCAGTGGAGTACTTGGTGTCCTAGGAGAGAACAAATTGGAGAATTTTGTTAGCATCCATGTGGAGGGGTTTCCTAGGTGTTGGATGCCCTAACTAGGAGGAGATGTTATAGCGAACTTGGACACTCGTGGACTGTTAGAGGGCAGCGTGAGAGTGGACCAAGTGTGGATAGTGATTAGGAATTTATGGTCTACTAGACGACAGCGTGATAATGCCCAAGTTGGAGGTTGGTGTGCAACACTTTGATGGAAAAAATTAGTTGCTAGAGTGCCATTTGTTCAGCTCAAGGGTTGGATGAACCAGAGGAGAAGTTGAGTAGCCCTATACTTGTGTGTGGAGAAGGACTTCTACAGCAGATGATGAGCAGTCCTCCTACCCTGTGTTCATTGTGGGAGATGGACATCTTGCACTGATAGGTGGCAGCCCTTTGTGCTCTATGTTGGTCTTCATCGAAGCAACATAGGAAGACCATAGTGGGTTAAAGTCCCTGAGTACCTAAGGTGCAACAGTAGGCAGTTGAGAGTTGTGAACAACTCAACAGGAGTCTCGATGTGTTGTTCCCTTGATGGACTAAAGCACAACTAGTGAGCAGATTGATGGTCGAGATTCAGTGGCCAGATGTACTTGGAGCATTGACAGAGGCAGGAGCTGCAAATCAGGAGTGCAGGACCAAAAAGGTACAGAGTACGACCAAGAGGAGTTGAGAGAGCACGCTACATTAGCCAGATGGGTAGTGTATCTTGTATGGGTAGATTGGTTGTCGATGGACTGACACCAAGCCCTAGCTTTCATCCATGGTACGAGAACCCTAGATTGTTGTATTATATGTTGATTATTATAACAAAGTTGGGTTGAAAATTGTAAAAAGTTGCCAATATTTTGTGCACTAGTAGATTTATTCTTGTTTATATTCCGTTGTGCAAAGCAGTACTGCTGTGATTCTTGGTTTGGTAGTGTCATAGATTTTAAGATTCTATCCTAAACCCAAGATCATGGAAAAACAACATGGTATCAAAGCATATCTAAGCTAATTTGAGGGACAGTGAATCAAAGTGTGCACAATAAAGAAACTCAGAGGGATTTGTGGGTGTATAGATCATGGCGCAAAGGGTTTAGCTGAAGACATGGAGATGTGGTCTTGACTGGATTGTCAACGAGATTGACTAGGAGTTCTGGTGGATTGGTGGTGAACCTCGCGAAGAATAGTTTGTTTTAGGGCAAGTTGTTGATCGTGTACTTCCTTTGACTTTCCATGGATGGTTGGGACAGGTGGAGGGTTTCTTTGGCTTGGACAAGAATAGGTTGATCGAGATGGCTTCATGTGATGGACTACAGATTGGCAGGCTAGAGTCTTCATCAGATTGTGATGTTGCATACTCGAGATTGGAGGGATTTGCACAAGTGGTATTTGATCCAAGAGGATGAGTGCTTGCAGGACTGAGCCAGTGGAGATCGTGGAGGCTTAGAGGGAGTCTAGCCTCAAAAGGAGTAGCCCTATTGAGATTTGGGATCTTCAAGTTCATATGTGATGAGGCAGAGACACTACCGATATTGTCAATTTCATTCTATAGGGTATGTTGCAGTGATGGACGTCGAATGGGCTAGTGTCATCGGATGATGATGGTTACTTCCTAGTCTTGGAAGTACCTCCCTCGCTAAGAGGGAGTGTTGATTTTGTATCTTGGGAGGTACTCCAAGCCTTGTGTATCGAGGGTTTGGAGGAAGGAACACCACAAAGCACTTGTGGGCTTAAAGCCCAAGCCTGTGGTTTCAGCCAAAACCGTGACAAGATTTTGACATGTGAAGGATGAGGATGATAGTACTCGTCGAGACGAATTTGAAGCAACAAAAATCATCCAATTCTGAGTTGTTGTTGTTGAGTTATGAATTTTTGAAGATAAGTATGGGTGAAGATGTGGGCGTGTTCAATTCAGCCTAATGTTAGTAGGTTGTTTGACAGGTTGGCAAGCCTCTTAGGATTGTTCATTGGAGCCCCATGAGATCCTATAAAAGAAGGCATAATGTGAGTATATTTGTGTCATCCAAAGAGCAACACAAGGGCAGTGGAGAACTTATGTTTGGGATGCAGATCCTAAGAGCAGACCTCAACGAAGATTGAAGGAACATTTTTTTGTTTTCTTGTGGCTGTTTGAGGGCTGAGTATGTTTGGGGTGGTCTTTCTATAACCGCAGTCCTTGTCTTCTTGCATAATTAGGCCGAGATCTGTAGCTTCAAGTGGAGAGGGTTGAAATGCCAAAAACAAGGGATAGTCATTTGTTTAGGGTGTCACAAGCCTTCCTCAAGCTAGATGGTGAGTTGAGTGGATACTAGCCCTAACAACCAACGAAGGAAGGAGGAGCAGGGAATGAGGAGGTTGCAGTTGTAGAGAGGCCTGTGAGGCAATTTAGAGGGTTGACGTGAACCGTGGTTATGCCCTAACCTTATCACAGTGCTACAACAGTTTGAACACCAGACATCAGGTATTGTTGCAGCTTGTTTGTCTTATGATGGGTCAAGCATTGGCAAGATTTGATGAGATTTGTTTGCAGCCTGTGGAAGTCAACGAGGGAGCGTTGACATGGAGGTTAGAAGCCCTAACCAATGGGCAGTTTTCACAGTGAAGATTGGTGATTGGATCATATTCATATGTAGCCTGTAGGAGCCATGTGTTGGGGTTGCCTTGAGTGTTAAGAAACCCCAACTTGGAACAAATCTTGTAGTGGAGTACCCGGTGTCCTAGGAAAGGACGAATTGGAGAAGTTTGTTAGCATCAATGTGGAGGTGTTTCCTAGGTGTTGGATGCCTTGACTAGTAGCAGATGTTATAGCAGACTTGGTCACTCGTGGACTATTGGAAGGTAGTGTGAGAGTGGACCAAGTGTGGATAGTGATTGGGTATTTATGGTCTGCTCAAGGACAGCGTGATAGTGCCCAAGTTGGAGCTTGGTGTGCAACACTTTGATGGACAAAAGTAGTTGTTAGAGTGGCAGTTGTTGAGCTCAAGGGTTGACGAACCAGAGGAGCCGTTGAGCAGCCCTAGACTTGCGCGTGGAGAAGGACTTCTACACCACTTTATGGGCAGTCCTCCTAGCCCGTGTTCAATGTGGGAGATGGACATCTTGCACTGATAGGTGGTAGCCCTTCGTTCCCTATGTTGGTCTTCATCAGAGCAACGCAAGAAGACCATAGTGAGTTGAATTACCTGAGTAGCTGAGGAGCAACAGTGGGCAGTTGAGAGTTGTTCACAAGTGGAGTTGTGAACAAATCAACAGGAGTCTCAATGTGTTGTGCCCTTGATTGGCTAAGGCACAACTAGTGAGAAGATTGATGGCCAAGGTTAAGTGGCTAGATGGACTTGGAGCATTGATAGAGGTAGGAGCTATAGATCAGGAGTCACAAGACCGGCCAGGTACAAGGTATGACCGAGAGGAGCTGAGAGAGCATGCTACATCAGCGAAATGGTTAGTGTATCTTATATGGGCAGATTGGTTGTCAATGGACTGACACCAAGCCCTAGTTTTGTATCTTGTATCAGTGGATTTATGAAGACCATTATCCTTGGTACAGTAGCCCTATACAGTTGTATTATATGTTGATTAATATAACAAAGTTGGGTTGAAAATTGTAAACAGTGGTCCATATTTTGTGCAATAGTAGATTTATTGTTGTTTATATTCCATTGTGCAAAGTAGTATCGTTGTGATTCTTGGTTTGATAGCGCCATAGATTTTAAGATTCTATCCTAAACCCAAGATCGTGGAAAAACAACAAGTCGCGAAGCTCAATCGGCATAATACACTATGGGAATAAAATAATAAAAAATTCTGGAGGCGCAATAGTCATTATCTCATCTCTAAACCCTAAGAGTGACTATCACCATTGATTTAGAGTAAAATCCTCATCACCGTTGAATGATCAAGTTGGAAAGACTTTAGTGGATGAATAATCCACAGATACGTATACCACAGGGAAAATAGAACAATAAATTCTTATTAATGTTCCATAAAAATCCAAAGGATACTAGAATAAACCTTAAAGGTGGAAAAATCATCGATCTCATCGAACTACAAAATGATTGTCGATTTGGTAGGTGAGTACGAGCATCCATGGAGGCATTATCAACTGACACATAAGGGCATGGAAGGTTATCGATAAATGTAAATATAAACAACTATGTATAATGTCGAGCCAACATCTGACGCCCTCAAAAAAATACCACATTGTTAACAAATAAATATGTTGGTGAACTTTATAATAGAATGGTGTTACATGTATTAACACAGTTATTCCTATAAGTTGTATGAGCAGTATAACAAATAGTTGTCTCAAATTCGATGGTCCTACAATTGTTTATGAAATATAGATAAAAGACCAAAATTTGGTAAAACTACAATATAAATAGAATAATGTATTTTGAAGTTAAATATTGAGACAAAGTCTATGAAAGAGATTATTCATAGGAATTAGCAATAAAAATATAAATGATGACCAAATGGCTAAAGAAATTAAGATAAATGAAAAAAGACCACTATTGGAAATATTTCAATAGTTCAAAGGTAGAGTAGGAACTCCTTTTATACATATCAAAAATAAGCATTTAGGGTTATTGGTAGACATTGTAATTGAAAACCTTGTATGTGATATTTGATAGAAAACAAGTTAAAGACGGGGATTGTAGTCCCTGAACTTAAATAATCAATTTAAAAACTGATAGGATGTTTTTATCATGAGATAAATGAATTGCAATGATGTGTGTGTTTAAGTATGTATAGTTTTCTTTAGAAAAAGATATGGTTAAGTGAGGTACATTACAGCATACCTAGCAGTACTTTATTTTCATCTTGAGATTTGGTATTTGATTTCTTCCCTTTCTCTGTCCATTCCTTCAAATCATCATCATTATTGTATAAAGGATTTGCATTCATTCTTTCTAATGGTTGCAATTCTTCTTTAGCCAATGAAGAGGACTACTTACGATCCATTGTATCATAAGGGACCGTTGGTGGTTCACAAAATACTTTCACCAAGTGCACATTTCATAAAGCCACACCCCTCTTTATGATCATCTTCGAGGTTAATATCATTCTGCAAATTAGAAATAGCACCATCTACTAAGGTCTGGTTCAGTGGATTAAGATTTTCATAGCTTTTACCTAGATTTGGAGTACATTGAGAATCTGGTAGTGTATGATTACTACCCAATTGTGAGGCAATATCATCAAATTCAATTGAGTGGTGATCTCCTCCCCATGGATCTTTATCAATAGGTCCCTCTTGTTGTAGCTCACCACCAAATTCTTGCTTGCCAACATCCCTATCAAAAACTGATGACAGAAAAACCGCCTTCTTCTCCAATGCGCAACAAAGCTGCAACTTTCTTCCACGCGCACAGCCTGTGGGTTATGGGCCTACAGAATTTGTTTAAGTTCCACAGCGCACATTGTTCGCAACAATAAACTGCAATACAGTTCCAAATTGCATCGCAATATTGAGTCGTATAAGACATCACCACTCCACAGGTTACCGCACTTCGCAAAACTGTCTCATCGCAGATCCAAACTCTTTTGACCGAATGCGATATGCAATATCACTCATACCTCACGATGTTGCCAAAAACCCTCACCCAGACTACACGTTTAAACTTGAAACTTAATTCAATAAATGTACACAAATAATATATGAACAGAATACATAAAACTACATCTATTTCATTAACGTTTCGAGCTCGAATCACAACATGCTTCCATGACCCAGATCGCTCTCTCGCTCTTGATGTTACATGGTGTCTGCCCCCCCCTACA
>APFE031162650.1:0-33186 GCA_000404065.3 Pinus taeda | reverse complement strand
CCCCACAAATGCACGAAGACGATATTTTATAATGAATACAATACATCGAATGGATCATTTTAGATCCATTCTTTTCTCTTAGGATCTCGTAACAAATTCCTAAAATCACTCACAATCTCTTAAAATAGTAATTTCATTAATAAACAATTAACAAATTCATGAGAAAATATGGTTCTCATGTCACGCTGACGTTCTGGAAGGTTCATGAATTTCAGTTTTGACTTGGGGTGGTTTTTCTCTTGCATCCAAAAATTTCAAAACCGAATGTTCCTTGTCCTATTTGATGGTATCCTCAGTAGTCTTATCATCCAAATTATAGCCCAAGTTCAAAAATTCGACACCCATATTTTCTTGATGTTTTTCTCCATTCAGTGGCCCATCCTCTAATCCAACAGAAGAGTCATTTCCAACAATACCACCTTCATTGTTAAGATATTTTCCTTTTTCACAATCAAAGGGTGCGTTAGTTATGGCAGCTAAAGTTGGCATTCCATGATTGGACATCCATCACTATCTTCATTTATCTCAAATAATTTTGGTTGATCGCTTACCTTATATTTAGGGGGATACAACGATGTCCATGCTTTTGTCTTTGCTTCAACTTTTGTTGCACTTTGTTTTTCATGCTCAAGCTTATGATCAACATTGTTTGATTTGCTTTTCTTGCCACTATTCTAGAAGTCGTACCATTTTTTCTTTCTTATATGTTGTGGTGTTTTGTCAACTTCTTCTAATCTTCTGTTGAATTGTTGCAACATGATGATATTTTCTGCTTGTTGCTCTTCAATTTTCCTCAAAGTCTCTACTTGTTTCTCTTCCAGCTTTCACCACGATCCTACATACGTTTGCCAAAAAAATTCTTCTGATGCTTCCATTTTTAATTACCATCTAGGGTGGCAAGATTTTTGCTTTAATACCATTATAATAAAATAGGGAAAAAATTTCCCCCTTAAGGTTTCATAAGATTCCCACTTAAGGTTTCATAGGATTTCAACAAGATTCTTTTTAATACACAACTAATTCAACAAAAATTATATCCTTTCCAATAAATAGTACCAATATTGCAGTTAAATTGAACCGGCAATAAAATTGGTTTAATCCTTCAGTTAATACCACAGCAAAACCCTAGTAATGCAACGTAAGATCCATAGATTCAACAATATGATATAGAGACACAATACAATCCACATTCGAAAACTGAAGTCAATTAGACAATATCCTAACCAATGTTTAACCTTGAGTTTTGGATTGTTCAAATGACGATACCCAAACTTGCAACAAATCCCGAATTCGTTTTACTTGTTTTGGATTGTTCAAATGACGATACCCAAACTTGCCACAAATCCCGAACTCGTGTTGTCTTAGATTTTAAATGCCCATCCATCTCGATTGTCGTATCCATCCTTCAATTGTAACGTTGAACAGAGCAAGCCACTATAGGTCTCTTCTTTAGCTTCGAGACTCGCTACAACAAGCGGTTCACTCCTCTCATTGATCCCACGAACAGTCACGCACGCATCAATCTGAGTAACTCGTTTAATTCAAGCTCGGACGTCCCAGCGGATTTTTGTTTGCCACAAGCGTCTCGATTTGATTTGTCAACAGAACCCAGTCTACTACAGGAATGATTTAGGGTGCTTTGTGTGTCTTAGAAACGAATTGTCCAGGACTGCGCTTATCTTCCAAACCAGCTCACATAGCCCAAAAAATTCCTAGAATTGAATGTTGCTTGACCTCAGTCTACTTCAAGAATAATTACCAAGTAATGCGACTGCCCTTTTCAATACTCGTTTATTCTTCATATTGATTTGCATGGCCAGAAATGAATTTGGATTGCCTTGTACAGATGGGCCTTCCCTGGAACGATTTTTCCTTTTTCCTATAGAGATGCATAAAGTATATTCAACCTTATTCTACCACTGCAGGGTGACAGCCCAACTCATACAACTTTTGTCTTGCCTCCCAGAATTTCGTTTTGACCAAAAACCCTTCCCTGAGTAAGTTATCCAACCCGGGATGTAAATCGAACTGCTACAGAATTTCTTCCACATGCTTCGCTAGTATGATTGGAGGATACTTGTGACCAGAAAGAATTTCGTTGTCTCTCAGAAAGGTTATCCTATACCATAACAAGAATACCTTGTGACACTTCATATGATACTCAGGTGCCATAACAGAGTGAAAAATGATAGAATTGCGTCAATTACGGTGGAATCTTTCACCACTGAAATTGACAAGGAGAAAGGGGTCTTAAAACCCTCAGAGCCTCACGATAAAAAAAAAAAACAGAGAAAATTTGATTCACCAATGATGATCTAAAATGAATCCATTCCTCTCAAATTTATAGATGTCTTAGAGGGGTCTCTTCTAAAATGATTAAGTAAACTTTTCTCCAAGTCCCAAATTTGGAATTCTTCGCCTAGATGCCCCAAAACTTGCCCAACAATGGGAATTTTGGGCTTTTTCCCCTTTATGGAGGACTATAGCCTATGGGGATTGATAGGTTATTTCGTCCCATAGGCAGTTAATTTCTCGGGAACATTTCATTGTTCTAAGTGCACTCCTCCCATTAGTCTTTACTCCTTTCACGATAGAGCCCATTAGGTCCAAGTATTGAACTTGGTGCTCTGATACCACTTGTGAAACGCTCCTTTCTCTCTCACAAGAATGAGGTAATTGTGTTATATATAGATAGATAGATAGCGCTATTGTTCTTCTTATTTTTTAATAATGTTCTGATTACTAAGCATGCCCAATAATTGTTGGATTTTAAATTGTTATTACAAGTTGCAGTGTTAAGCATGGATGAGCTGGAAGAGGCTTTCCAAGTATACCAACATATCAAGACTATGCAACCTCTTTTATACCTAAGTGAAAGTATGGCTTATTGGATGTCATTATCAGCAAAAGGACTGCGATGTTTGTCTTCTTGCTTGAGTAGTTATTCATTGTCAACATTGGAGTTGGTGAAGGAAGATGAGGAGTACATTAAGTTTTGAATTTCGATGGATGATGTGATTAGAAACCAACGGGTAGACTTGGATTACCTCCGACTTATATTTAGCCTCAATAGACTGGAAATGTATTTAGCAGGCCATGAAGTTCTTCTAGCCAACTTTGATTTCAGGCATGAATCTCTTCATGCATGGAGAGATATCCAGGAGATCCTACAATATTCAAGCTTCCCATTTAAAGATCATGTCAAACATTTTGTTATGGAATCCAATTGCAACAGCCCTAAAAGCATATTGGGTGCCAATAATATTATTAGTTTCAGTGACTCTGATTTCTTCCAAAGAACTTGATATGGAAGATCTTAGAGCAAGATATAGCCCGCTTGATAGAAATTGTTTCATTTGCTTTGGATTCCCCTCAAGTTTCAATAAATCCTGTAAAAATTTCTGTTTTCCCACCCTGGTTTTCAGTTTCTCCTTATTTCTCCCATATAGTTAAATGCCCTTTCCCATAAACATACATTCAACAGACTGGAAAAAATAAATTTATTGAAAACACAAATTCTGGAAAATTTACAGAATGCTGGAAATTGCAGAAATAAAAATCAGCAATAATAAACAGCCATTAAAACACATTAAAACACTGATATTTTTGGTCAACGTGACCCTGGAAAAACCCCCTACAACTCTTGGGGAAAACCAGTTTGAGAGCTCTTTCTTTATTTCTGGAAAATGCCTTTTTACAGTAAGAGAAATATTCAGCAAAAATCAGCAAGCAAACTTTTACAACTTATCTCAGCCTTGCTGAAACTCAGCCTTGCTGAAAAAACTGCCCTGCTGAAACTCTGCTGTACAGACTTGCTGAAACACCGCAGCTGAAACTCCGTCGCTGATACACCATTGCTGAAACACCACTGCTGCAACTCAGCTTCTGATACACCACTGCTGAAACACCGTTGCTGCAACTCAGTTGCTAATACACCGCTGCTGCAACTCAGTCGTTGATACACCGCTGTTGAAACACCGTTGCTGCAACTCAGTTGCTGATACACCGCTGCTGAAACACCATTGCTGAAACACGGCTGCTGCAACTCCGCTGCTAATACTCCGCAGCTCACTGTCCAGAAGTCATCCTTGCTCTCTTGCTCTCCTTCTCTCAATCTGCTCATGAAAGAATTGAATCGAATGTGATCTTTTCCTCCTTTTCCTCCCTTAATATAACTCCAAGTGACTTTTGGGTGATCCAAGTGACTCCAATGGCTGAAATAGATTTAGATCAATGGCTGAGATTAAATGCACATTTAAATCTCACTTTCTATTTTTTAATTCACCCACTTTAATAAAGACCCACTTAGTCATTTATTTCCAAAGTCACTTTTTCCTTTCTAATTTTTCATTGACTTTATTAAAAGTCACTTTAAAAGTAGACTTAGTAACTTTATCACTTAAAGTCACTTTTAAATTAGATTTTAACTTTATAAAAATTATAAAGTCACTTTAGGAGAAAAATTAAAATCTTTTGGACACTTTTCCCTAGGCCAAAGATCAAAGCCTAAGGGAACCACCTGTCCTCGGGTACCAAATTTCAACACTCCCTCTTACCGAGGAAGGTGTTCCTCACCACACCCATCTTGTCTCTGAAGTAAACATGCTTGCCCCGTGGTAAGGCTTTGGTAAGAATGTCTGCTACCTGCGCATCAGTGAAAATATACTCAAGCTTCACAGCTCCCTTCTGAACATAGTCTCTGATGAAATGATATCTGATCCCGATATGCTTTGACCTGTCATGAAATACTGGATTCTCCGTGAGTTTAATGCAACTCTGATTATCACAGTAAATCACTGAAGGTCTCAACGGCTGACCAAATAAGCCAAACAACATCTTGCGAAGCAAGATGGCCTCACAACTAGCTAGACTGGCTGCCATATACTCTGCTTCTGCTGAACTCAGTGCTACTGATTGCTGCTTCCGGCTGAACCATGACACTACTGCTGAACCCAACCCAAAACAGCACCCTGAAGTGCTCTTCCTATCAGAAGCACAACCTGCCCAATCAGAATCAGTGTATCCTACCAATCTCACTCCATCTCCCTGCCTGTAGTCCAGACTATAATCCACTGTCCCCTGCAAGTACCGCAAAATGTGTTTTACAGCCACCCAGTGAACCTTCCTAGGCTCACAAATAAACTGACTCATCGTGTTGACTGCAAAACAGATATCTGGTCTAGTGTTGACCAAATACATCAAGGAACCAATCAGCTGCCTGTACAATGTGGGATCCACCAACTCGGAATCCGAAGCATGAAGCTTCTTCCAGTTGGTGATCATCGGTGTCAACATGAGTTTACAATCCTCCATGTGGAATTTGCCAAGGATGTCCACAATATACTTCCCCTGCCCCAAGAAGAAATGCCCCTCCTCCTGCCACACCTCTAAACCCAAAAAGTAATGCATCAAGCCGATGTCCTTCATCTCAAACTCCGCCGCAAGATCTCTTTTGTAGTGCTCTATGAGTCTCTCTGCACCTGTAATGACCAAGTCATCCACATACAGCACCAGAATGAGAGGCTCCTCACCTATCACAATATAGTAAAGGTTTGGATCTGCCTAACTCTTTGTGAAACCCATCCCCTGCAAATATGTATCTATCCTGGAGTACCAAGCTCTGGGAGCTTGCTTCAGGCCATAAAGGGCCTTCTTTAGTCTGCACACATGGGACTCTTCCCCATGCACCTCAAAGCCTTGTGGTTGCTCAATGTACACCTCCTCCTGTATGAAGCCATTGAGAAATGCAGTCTTCACATCCATCTGGTGGATCTTCCAACCCATCTCTGCTGCTATCGATATAATGGAGCGGATCGAAGTATATCGAGCCAAGGGAGCGAAGGTCTCCTCATAATCAACTCCCTCTACCTGGGAGAACCCTCTAGCCACAAACCTCGCTTTGAATTTCTCAATGCTGCCATCTGCAGCATGCTTTACCTTGTAAAACCATCTGGAAGTAACCACGGACTTGCCCTCAGGCCTCGGCACCACCTCCCAAACATCATTCTTCATGATAGAAGAATACTCCTCCTACATGGCCTCTCTCCAGACCTGCTGGCTAACTGCCTCCTCATAGCTAGAAGGCTCAGAGTCAAGGATGCTGGTAACCATCGCCATATAGCTACAAAATCTCTCAGGTGGTCTACTCTCTCTGACCGGCCTCTTCGACTCAGCAACAGATGTGGCATCTCTCAAGGTGTCCTGAAGCCACTTGGGCTTCCTCTTCCCTGAGCATGCTTCTCCCATAGGAGAATGAAACTCCTCCTCATCACCATCAGTAGCCTGAACTCCTAACTATCTGTCTGCTGTCCTCCTGCCTGCACCTAAACCTGTAGAAGCTGAGGTACCGTGTGAACTGTCCATCAGTGAACTCCCTAGTGAACTGCTCTGTGACCTGCTCGGAGCACCACCCCTCTGGCTCGGTGAGCCACTGCTCACTGATGGACCTGACATCCTCATAGATGTACCTCCTGATCCTCCTGATCCCTGCCCACTGGATCCCTGCGACTGACTCAACTGCTGCTGAGGGTCTGGCTGATCCAGATACTCCAACTCCCGTGATCTCCTAAAGGCCCTTTCCTCCTCGAACTTCACATCCCGTCTGACAACAACTCTCCTCTGTGCAGGAATGTAAATCCGAAAGGCCTTTGAGGTCTCACTATAGCCCACAAAAATACCCTTCTCTGCGGTGGGCTCTAGTTTGGTCCTCTTCTCCTTGGGTATATAGGAGTATGTAATGCATCCAAAGATATGAAGATGACCAATATCAGGCTTCTTCCCAGAGAAAGCCTCCTCCGGAGTCATGTGCCCCAAGGCACGATGCGGACTCCCGTTCTGCAAGTAAACAGCTGTGTTGCAGGCCTCTGCCCACAAAAACAATGGCAACCCCTGATCATGTAACATGGCTTTGGCAGCCCCTATGATGGATCTGTTCTTTCTCTCCGCAACCCCGTTCTGCTGGGGGTTGTAAGGAACAGTGAACTCCCTCCTAATGCCTGCCTCCGCACAATAGTCAACAAACTCTCCAAGGGTGTACTCTCCTCCATTGTTCGACCTCAGGGACTTGATCTTCCGACCTGTCTGTGTCTCCACAAGAGCTCTGAACTCCTGAAACCGCTTGAAGACCTCACTCTTGGTCTTCAAGAAATAAATCCAGGTCCTCCTGGAGTGATCATCAATGAATAAAACATAATACTCATATCCACTCAAGGAAACATGAGACATCCGAACGCTCACATCAGAATGTATCAAATGTCGCTCTGCTGTCACTGCCGGGAAAAGGGGATTTGGCAAACCTGCCCATAGCACATCCTCTACAAGTATCAAAGTGATCAGTACTGAAATCTGGCATACCAATAGTGATCTCCCGCAAGGTCGTCAAGGCTCCATGATACATATGTCCCATCCTGCGGTGCCAAATCTCACACTGCTCAGAACTGCTAGCTCTGCTGTCGGTACAACTACTCAATGCCAAAAGGGGCTGGAATGCAAACCTGTACACCTTTGCATGGCGTACACCTATCACTCTAGCTGACTCAGCTGGAGCGCCCCTGGGATACATCAACACCTGTCCTCCCCTGAACAGTACCTCATATCCTCTGTCCTCCAAAGCTGAGACAGATATGAAGTTCTTCCTCATCCCTGGCACATAAAGAACCTCTGTCACTTTCATTCAAGGGAGGGTTGGACTCCCTCTGAAATGTCAGTGTCCCCACCCCGACTGCTCTAACAACTCTGTCATCACCGAGTACTACCTCTACATCAGTGCCACTCTCTGAAAGCTCTGAGAAGTACTCACAGACTTTTGTCATATGACGTGAAACCCCACTGTCTACATACCAGATATCTGTAGATGCTCCGCTAATCGAGGGAAAAGCATGCTCCCTCTGAACCTGTATGGCAGGTGATCCTGCACTAGAGGACTCACACATAGTGAACGCAAACTCCCGGTCAAAACGACCTGCAAAGTCCTCAATCTCTGCTGATGCTGCCAAACTCTGGTCCTTCTCCTTCTTCTTCTTCTCCGGACACACAACTGCATAGTGTCCCATCTTTTGACAATTCCAACACTTCATCTTGGAATAGTCCTTATGTGTGTTACTCTGTTTACCTTTACCTTTTCCTTTGCCCCCACCATTGCTTGTGGAAGCCTCCTTCTTCCCTTTGCTTTTCTTGCCTCCTGCTGACAGTGCTACATCCTCATCCTGCTCAACTGGTTTGGCTGCCCCAAGCTGACCTTTCCTGATCTCTGTCTGAATGCAATCATCCCAAAACCTCTCCCATGTGGGAAGGGTATCACGTGCACAAACCCCATCAGCAAAGTTCATCCATGAACGGGGGAGGCCATTCACTGCAATCCGCACTAACTCAGTGGGTGGAATGGCCTCTCCAATTGTTGCCAACTCATCTCTCACATTAATAATCTTTGTGAGATATCCAGCTGCACTATCATTACCCATCTTAATGTTCTTCAGCTTCTCCTTCAGGACCATTTTCCGGTTCTCATTGGTACTCTGGTAGAGATTGGACAATGTTGTCCACATCTCTTGGGAATTGCTCTTTCCTCTCACATGAGGAATGCAATGGTCTTTGACTCCATCTAAAATCAATCTCTTACCCTTGTTGTTCTTTTTATTATACTCAGCCAACTGAGTAGCATCAGTAGGCACAACAATAGGGTTCTGTATGGTATGCACCATGATATCCCAGACTTCCGCCTCCTCAAAGATACTCTGCATTCTCTCCTTCCAAACGCTGTAATTTGTATGCCCATCCAGCCTATCCTCTACTCTCAATCCCAATGACATCCTGCTATCCTAAAACTGAAAAATAGCACTGCTGTAGTAAAGATAAAACTGTTGTTTGTGAAAAATCAGCTTGCTGGAATTTTCTGAGTGAAAAATCAGCAGGCTGTAATTTTCCTCATTGCTGTCCCAAACTGCACTTTAGCACTCAAGCTCTGATACCATGTAGAAATTTATCATTTCCCGCCCCGGTTTTCAGTTTCACCTTATTTCTCCCATATAGTTAAATGCCCTTTCCCATATCCATACATTCAACAACTGAATTTTTTTTTTTTTGCTGAAAACACAAATTTTGGAAATTTTACAGAATGCTGGAAAATGCAGAAATAAAAAAAATCAGCAAGTACAAACAGTCATTTAACACATTTGAACACAGTGATTTTTGGTCAATGTGACCCTGGAAAAGCCCCCTACAACTCTTGGGGAAAGCCAGTTCGAGAGCTCTTCTTTATTTCTGAAAATGCCTTTTTTTACAGTGAGAAATATTCAACAAAATGAGCAAGCAAATTTACAACTTCTCTTTTCTCATGCCTCACAACAAACTGGAAATTACAGCAAACAGAACATCAATAAATGTTGTACGGCATCCTTGATTTTCGTGCCCACTTTCAGCCTTAAATGTTGTTTTACGACCTTCATTAAATGTGTTGTACAGACCTCGATTTGCGTGCAGCAAAAAAACAAATTGCTCCTCGATTTCTGTGCAAACTAGCTGTACGGATTTCTAGAAAATCGTGCCAAAATCAGTATTTCACTGTGTGCTGAATCAACTGTACAAATCTGCTCAACTGCTGCTGTGGAATGTGTGCCAAGCTGTTGTCTCCTTCTCCTCTTTGTCCAGAAATCTCCCTTGCTCTCTTTCTCTCAATTTGCTCATGAAGGAATGAATGACTTCTTGCCTCCTTTTCTTCCTCTAATCTAATCCTAAGTGACTTTTGGGTAACCTCTAAATCCAATGGCTGAAATAGATTGAGATCTAGGACTGAGATTAAATGCTCATTTAAATCTCACTTTTTATTTTTTAACTCACCCCAATTTAATAAAGACCCACTTAGTCATTTATTTCCAAAGTCACTTTTCCTTTCTAATTTTACATTAACTTTATTAAAGCCACTTTAAAATTAGACTTTAGTAACTTTATTACTTAAAGTCACTTTTAAATTAGATTTAACTTTATAAAAATTATAAAGTTACTTTAGGAGAAAAATGAAATTCTTTTGGACACTTTTCCCTAGGCCAAAGATCAAAGCCTTAGGGAACCACCTGTCCTCCGGTACCAAATTTCAACACATATAAAGATAAAATAATATGAAAATGTAATTAAAACATACCTTTGACCTTAGTTGGATCCTTAGCAAGAGACCCATGGGTGTTAAGTAGATTAAGAACATTATTAGCCACTACCTTCCTTTCTAGGATATAAAAGTAGAACTTGGAGATCTTTTCCCCTTCCATAATCCACTACAACTTGGAAAAAACCGAAGCCACGATGTTAATGTACTCCTCCCCCCTTACAAATGACCATCTCCAAATTTGAAGCACCCTCTATGTTACCCCTCAATTTCACATCAAGGGTACCACCGTTTTCACCAGATATGTCTCACCATCTAAGTCAATCTCATGCATGATTTGAGATGATACTTGAGCACAAGATTCGATGATCAATTGTCCCATCATGAGGATTGTTGACCGCTGCGTGTCAACTACCCATAGCAGTACACCCCCTTTTTTCGCAAAAAGGGGTAGCGCTTGATCGAGATGTTCGTGCCATTCAACAGTCATCGTCATTCTCCTGATCTTATTAAAGTTGTAAACCCAGACTGCATTTTGATGTAAATAATCTTAGCAGAGCTGAGTCATGTATGTAAATTGCCTAGGTGGACCTAATTTTCTAGTGATAATCTTCATTCTGGAAGGTTTTTCGTCTCACCGATCCATGATCGGCAGAGTTTTCCTTCAACCTGACCCCAAAGTCGGAATAAATTTTATCATTAGAGTCTTAGGAGAATCCTAGTGTGTTGATCTGCTAGATTATGTTTGGTCGCAGAACTGGGTGGTCTATGAGGGTCTATCAAAGGGCTTTTCCCTCTTGAAGATGTAAAAATTGTAAAACTCATGATGTAAAGTGTCTTGAGGGTTAGGAAAAATGTTAATCCCCTCATGCGTCTTAAGTCCTAGGTCCTAGGGAAATTTTTGAAAGGCTATGTTTGATGATCCATGATAAAAAAATAAATAAATAAATAAATAAAATAAAAGAAAAAAAGAATAAAAATAAAAATAAATAAATGAATAAAAAATAAAAAAATATAAAATTACTAAAAATAATAAAATAATAATATTTTGAGAATTTCAATTTTTAATGCATTAAAAAATTCGACGGATGAGATTAAGAGATGTCTTGATCCTCATCGACGGTTGAGATCATTTTGTCATGGATCACTCAAACTAGCCGTTGGGATTTTCTCTTTTAAATAAGGTGCTAGGGGTCATTTGAAATCATTAGATATTGGATCTGAGTTTTGGTTGAAGAAGCTCTCTTGTAAATATTTTCTAGTGCTAATTAAGAAGACTTTGGGGTCAAAATCTTGCTGGTGTTACTCTCTCCAAAGTGCTGTGAGCTATTTTGTTTTCTGCATATTTTAATTTTCAGTCATTAATAGCAGCTTAATGAAGAGTATTGTTGAGCATAGGTATCTTGTTCACATGCTAGGGTTTGAATGGTGTTAGGGTTTCTGAAGTAATGGCAGGTATCTCTATTGCAACGGAGATCTAGTACTATTTTTTCTCTCTTTATTGATGGTTAAAGTGAGCTGTGCAGGAATATCTTTTTGAAGAAGATCAGTGGGCGTTAGGGGAAGTTCTAGGCTGAACCAACCAACTCCCATAAGCACTTTTTGCAGAGCCCAGCTGGTTTTGATCCTGGGTTAATCATTTAGTTTCTTTTGCTATTTGCATGAGAGACTTTCTAAGGCATTTCATTAGCAATCTGAAGTTTATGAAATATGTATGATGTCATTAACAAATCTGGCTGTTGCAGAGTCACAAAACTGTAAATAATTTTTGCTTGTTGTTAGGGTTTTATTTATTTTTATTGTTCCCAGGTTTTGGTTTTGGTTGTCTCTTTCATTGTTTGCAGGTTACAGGTGCTGATGATTGAGAAATTTTTGGGGTTTTATTAGGCAAATTTGGAGCAAGGAACTTCAAATATAGGTGTTGTGGAAAGCTTCAGTGTTTTTTTTTTTTTTTTTTTTTTTTTTTTTTTTTTTGGACAATCCATCCCATCTCCACATTCCTGGCTACCCAGAATCAAACCCGCAGCTGCAAACTCCACCATACAAAACGACAACAAGTGAATCTGCTATCTCTAATCTGCAATTTCCATCTCCTGCTACAGTTTTTCACCCCTCAGTTCGTCTCTTCCTCCATCACCGTTTGCAGTTCCTCATTATTAAACGGATTCTCCATGTTTTCACTCTGCTGCATCAACCTGCTAATACCTTTCGCCATCCGAGCTCCACACGTCCTTGGGAACCTGTGAGAAGCTACAAGCACACAAAAAAAAAGAGGAGACGCGCAGTCTTGCAGTGGCCCTCACGCATACGTTTTCCTCTGCGATCATCTCAGCAACGCTGCTACACGCAATATTCCAAACGTTGTCATTTTACCCTCGAGCTTTCTTCCTCCCGTGCGTGGTTTAGTCCGTCGGCGTTGTTTTTCCTGTGCACAAGCCTACAACCGCGTTCGATTTTTGGCACATGTCATGGAGTCTTGGCGTAACACGGGTTTGCACAACCAAATACGTTTTTTTTTATAACTTATAGCTGGTGCGTAGGCTTTTTCTTTTTTCCTGGAGAAATCATTTTGTGCAGCTAGTGTAAAATACGATTTTCATGTTAGGGCTTTGCGGCAATCTCATTTTCGATATAGTTTTAGTTTATGCGTAGGTAATAGCGTAGGTTTCGTTATTCAAATCCGTTTTTTTTTTTTTTTTTAAATCTTAAGTATACTTAAGTTTCCGATTTTGGTCTTTAGTTTATAATTTTATCTAGTTTTAATACGTATGCATTATGTTTAATTTTTTTTTTTTCTTTTTTAGTTTAGTTTTATAAAAAATATAAAAAAATTCAATAAAACAGGTTTGGGTTTTAGCTTTTAATTTTAGATTTAAAATTTTGATTTGTTTTTTTTTTTTTTTTTTTTTTTTTTTTTTTTTTTTTTTTTTAAGATTTAGTGTAGATTTTAATTTTAGGTTTTGTTATAAAGAAATAAAAATAAAAATAAAAATAAAAAAAATGGATTTTAATTTTTTTAAGAAATTCTTTTAGTGTTTTAGTTTTGTTGATTTTCTTAGTTTTATTTTAAGTTAAAAAAAAAAATAAATAAATAAATAAATAAATCATAAAAAGGAAAAAATTATAAAATAAAAAATATATATTTTGAAATCTTTTGCCAGATTCAGTCTTGGCTCGGGAATTTTTAGGTTTCATCTTTTATGCTAAGGCTAAAATATTTGATGTGGAAATTAACCTTTATGATTTAATGTTCATCTAAAGATTAGCTATATGAATGTAATCTCTGGTTAACTTTTGAGGTTGCATGGTTCTTTAAAGCATTGATCTTTCAATATTTTTAATCGCTGGAATATTGTTATTGAGCTTTAATCGCTGAATCATTATTAGAACATTGTGGTTTTACTGGATATCCTGGATCGTTCAAGTTATTTGATGATAAATGATTTCTATACACGGTTTACATTTCTGCAACATCTAGTAAGTAATCGTTTAAACATCAAACCCATAAGGCACTGGTCCGTTAAATTAATAAAATCCATTTGGTGCTGGTTTCTTTTCGCGTCTCCCAAACCAACTGATTCACAGGTGGTCATCTATTTTCCCACAGGGTCTACCTCCCTTAGCCGCGGGAGACAGGCTTAAACGGAGAGATCGGGGATCAAGGTGACAGCCCCCGGTCTGAGCGTTGTCATGACAATCCGTGCGACAACAAGGATCATATTATGTATCATAATGAACCAAAAGTTGTGACAATGTTCTTTCTATATTGTTACTAGCCCATGCTCAGTGAACTATGTAAATTATTTTTTTCATCTAGGCAATTTCTCTAAACCCTTGTGGTTTTTCATGGCCCTTCCTCTCAGTCCCCATTTCGATATAGTCCCTGCCCTTGTGGCTTGTACTAACTATCTCATAGAGGTCATTTATGGCTAGGGTGGGTGCATGGAGGTCCCAAAGTGGATATATTAGGACACATGACTTAGGGAATCCTTAGGTTTCTTCACTTTACCATTATGTAAAAGTTGTGCTAATGCGTTGTAAAGTTTATCATACCTAGAAGCACACTTTCCCTTCAGCCCAACCCTAGTTCTATTTATGTATTTGCCTCAATTTGTTCTGGGTGATTGTCTACCTAGAACCTTTGGTCTTATGACATGTTTTTGGCACTTTAGATCATGTAAAACCACTTCATGAGAGGCCTCTCTCTCTCTCCCTATATATATATATATATATATATATATATATATATATGCATTTGGATCTTGGAGGAGCCCTCTCTCCAACACCTTGAGCCTTTATAGATTGTTTTTCATGCATAAGATCTTGGTATATGATGTCACATTGTCCTTCATGGAGTGGTCCACCATCTCTCACATATTTGGAGGCACATGTCATTTTATTTGAGTAGTCGTCCACCTTGGAGAGCATATTCTTTGATTTTGGAGCTTTGCCTTGACACGTGGGAGTGGTTTGGATCTTTCTTGGCTCGAGGGAGGTGGTTAACATGGATATTGGAGGTTGTTACACCTTGGAGGACTCACCACATGGTTGTTGGAGCTATTCTTAGGCGAGTCATCCACTTTTGGAGCCCCCATATGCCACATGTGTGGACTAGAAGATCATTCTCCTAGTTGTTTGTTCATTTGGTGGATCGATCTTTCTTTAAGGATTTGGTTGAGGTGTGTTTCCACAATCTATCAGGGGTCCTAGGGGGTACCTAAGGGACAACTAATAGACTAAGTGACAACAATGGGACAAAGACCCACTGCCACCTAAATCAGTGTCCCCTACTCTTTACATACTTTCATTGATGGGAGGAGTTCCAGTAAGGAGGAAATCACCTGCAATGATAGGATCAATGACAAGGTATGAAGTGATTTCCAAGGCCCATTCAAGAAGAGACTCAATTAGAGCTCAATGTTTCAAGAGAAGCTAGAAGGCTCTCCAAGAAAGACCTATAAGGAAGACCTAGACCTAGGGTTATGAATATTCAATAATGATGAGTACGTCTAGGATCAAAACTTCCAATGTGAGGCAAGATCTCTCTAGGAGCTTTGTAAGATGATTCTTCTTCAAAATAGGCTTTTGCTCCACTAGAGAGACCTAGGAAGAATCCTATGTGAGACCTAGGGTTTATGAATAATCATGGGAGGAGCTCCTCCAATGTGCCCACTAGGTCAAGATAGGATAGAGAAAAGGGTCTCGAATGATTTATTCCTCGAATGCTATGTTCATATGACCCTTAATGTGATGCTCCTTTTTCTGGTGTTCCTTATGGATGGACTTTCAAGGTTGGAGGCGGACATGTCATAGGTGCGTGTTTATTTCATCAACGGGCCAAAGGATTTTGGAGATGTTTCATATGGTTTTGAGGAGTTTCTATGATGTTCGATGGCATTCACTTGTTATATTCCATCCTCTGCACAACTTGCCTTTTGTTCCAATGCATTCTAACAACTTTCAAAAAATAGAGTTATTAATGGGTCTGACTCAATTAATTACGATTAAGGTGGCATTCTGAAAGGAATATTTGACAGAACACTTAGTGTAATAGTTCGTTGGACCTAGAACAAGAATATCTACAGGATGGGATGGTTAGAAGTGAGTTTCAGTGGTCTGTGGAGGCATGGTGACCAAATTACCATTTTCCCACATTAAAAAGATATTTTTATTGAATTAGAAAGAGGGAAATGTGCTCAATGATTAAAATAATAATAAAATAGGAGGTTCTAGGGGTGTCCAAGGGAACTATAAAATAGGAAGGGGAGGCCATTGGAGGACATCTTGGATTTGGTATTTCTTCTTGTATGAAAAATTGAGAACCCAATTCTCTTCTTCCTTGGTAGCTCCAAGACGAAAACCCTAAGGTGATTTAGTGAGATTGAGCGAATACCCATTTGCTCTGGATGAATTCATCCAAAATTCATAGGAGAGCTAAGCAGTGACATTTCAGTTCAGTTTTGGGAGGGCCAACACAACATTAAAGCGGATTCTTGAGGTCAATTTTCCATCTCAGGTTTTTTATTATATTAGCATGTAAATTATAATAAAAGCTGAGATTATTTATGCTCATCTTATTATCGATCACATGCACGCTATTTGTTATATTTTACATGACAATTATTTGTTAATTGAATAGTAATTTCATGGAGAAATTTTGGTTGAGTTAGATTTCTGCAAAATTAGCCAAATATCCCATTTGGGATGTTAAAGTGGTATTAGAGTTGGTTTTCCTGTCAGCCTGAAAGTTTACTTGCCAAATTGCCGGACCAAATTTATTGCATGGAGGGTTTTCCTGCCAAATATTGGTAAAAAGGATAAATCTACGAGTGCAAATTTATCTCATGAGTATTAATTGTTCAACAATATGCTCAGCGAATTGTCTGATGAAAATAATGAATCGACCATCTGCGAGGTCGAATATTTCTCAAATGGACCAAACCATTATTATTTTTCAAAGGAGCCGTCGCATCATTAAAGTGGCCAATCACATTTTATGAAGGCGAAGAGTTTTTTTGTAAGGGACAAAGTTTACAAAATTTTAGGGGTCGAATTATATTCATTCCTTGGAGTGGTCATATTAGTTATTTGAAAAGGGGTCATACTAATTTTAAGCCAAAGTCAAATTTATTAAGTTGGTCGAAAAATTGACAAGATTCAAGACAAATTCTCTGCGGTTTATGGTTTGTCCCCTCCTGCTGAGTATCATTCCTTCCGGCCAATCGCATTCTGAAAACCATTTCTTCGTGGTAACAGGACTCACGTCATGGAAGGATGTCGATTCAAATCCCTGTGTTTGTGTAGACATTCTGCTGGACATGGCGCCATGTCAGCTGCAGAATGAGATCAGTTTCGACCAGCAACTAGAACACCGAGTGGGCCGAGTTTCGAGCTACTAAAGCCAAGATGAGTTTGGGTCCAAATTGTCGTTTTGCGTGTGATCAAGGGTCGGATTCTGCTGAAGCTGAATTGTCGAGTGACCAAGAATTATTGCAGTGATGTTTCATGATCGCTGTGCTTACGAGACTAAGCTAAGAAAGCCTGTGCGCATGGCTTTGCCATAGTATAATCAAGTGTTGTTGTGGAAGCCGACTGGAATGTTGTGTTAGATCTCTCCGTTGTGCGATCAATTACAGAAGTCTATGAGCATAAAAAGAAGTGCGACAAAGTATGTAACATGTAGATGATCGCTGGCTGTGACGGTATGCACCATAAAACTAGTGCGATGGTGACTGCGTAGACAAACAAGAGATCATTGGTAAATTATTTAGACAGTGTGATCTGTGCGCATGGAAACCTATTGTTGTGTGTTGGGTAGTGCGATGATGTGAGATTTGGAAGCTAGAATGCGCGTGGTGAAACAATGGACGATGTGTCAATCAAAGAGATCCTATAATTCAGTACTAATAACACATTCCTGAAGTCTGCTAGAATGAGATCCCAGTGTTTGGCAAAGAGAGAATTATCATTTTGGAGTATACACCAGATTGAAAAGACAGTTTCCAGATCATAGTCGCCTAATTCTTCAGTTAATTTGGGGCTTAGATTTCTGTATCAGGGATGTCCAGAACTATCATTATATTGTTGAGCAAAATTTTGGAGATTATCCAACAGGAACTGTAAGCACAATGAGTAGTTTGCCTGAAGCAGAGTGCATTACAGTATTGTCTAAATTCTGTCAGAAGTACAGTTATATGTCAGGGTTGCAGTGGTTTGAAGACAAATGTGGCAGAGTACTGGCCTGAGCTTGAAGTCTGAATTGACAAATCACATCTGGACTGCACATCTCTGAACCGAATACTGAAACATCATTTCAAGAGGGTTGTGTTTGACACATACTTCGCTGGCAGCAACTTAGCCCAGGTTATATCATTTTTTTTGCTCACTGTGTATTCATTTTCGAGAGTAGAGAAGAGAGAGTCTATGTTGGTATTGTTTCAATATTAATGAATGCTAATTCCTGAGTTTCATATGCATACAACAGATTTATTTTGAAGTTTGTGTTTCTGGGAATTAAAATGATAAAATTCCCCTACAACATAACTATTTGATAATATTTCCAAAAGAGATATCAAATACACTCAGAAAATTAGTGTCACAATAAGGGGATTTTTGTTGTTGAGAGTAGCATGTTGTTAGCTAGTCTGAAGTTTGAGTGGAGTCTTGTCTATGAGATCAGACTTATGTTGCTGATGTAAGAAGGTCTGTGTATTGAGTCAAGTATTATTGTACTACTGTCAGAGTCATCTAAAAGTCAGCTTGATTTACTTGTCACCATTGGACTAAAACATGGATCACACCTTCATAAACTCCCTCAATAAATTAGCAGAAGACTTCAACAGATCCTTGTCCAAGGGGATACTTTCTATGCTACAACAAGAGCGGTCACAAGAACATGAAATAGGACACAAAATTTATGCACTTGGGGCAAATTTGAGTCTCGTGGGGGTTACAACAAAAGCTCCTCTCAAGCTGGAAAAACTTGATTTACTCCTCTCCAAGGTGCATCAGTCAGATGGGAAGAGCTTTATTTGGGCTCTCAAACTAGCCATGTTTGCCTTAGTACAACACAAGTATCTGGAGCACCCTTTTGTAGGAGTCAAACTTCCAGTTGCCTCATGTCTTAGTAGTATCATGATGCTGACGGCACCTATACCTCCTTACAGTGATGACATTATGAGGAGAGTCTTCAGACTAATAGTGGAAACCTTTCAGGATTTGGATAACAGTGAGAGCCCTACCTTTGGGAAGAGAGTAGAGATTCTAGAAGTCATGGCCTTGGTTAGATCATATGACCTCATGTTTGATATTGAATGTGATGATTTGATTATGTAGTTCCAATGCTTCTTCAGCATTAGGAAGCATCATCCTGACACAGTAATAGTGCATATGTGTCCATTTTGTCCTCATATATGGGAGGCCATAATGCTTTTTGCAGGAGGCTGCAAACTAGATTATTTACTATTTAAAGTGAGAGAAAAATTGGTCTCACCTACTGCTTGTGAACTAGCCGAAAGGTTGGTTGAGTAGACTTTGGGTTGTTCAAAAGATAGTTGACCAGGGAGGAGTTGCTCAGGTTTGGTGGATCATGCAACAAGAAAGAGCTGAGGAGGAAGGGTCTTTGCTTCATCTACAAGGGACCATGGGGACCTAACCACTCATGAATTGGTGACACCGAGGAGATGACAGGGGGAGACCAGGAGGAGATTCCTTCTGACTTTCAGGATGAGGATTCTACTTCTATAGTTGATTCCATGGGTTCTTACGAGGACACCTCTAAGGAGTATGGGCTGTCATGTGGAGTTGTTGCCAGCAAGCCAGATTTATATTCCAGTGTGTATGGTGAGAAATCAGTAGACGTTATGGGAGACATTTGGGATGATGAGTCACTGGTGATGATTCATCATGAGCAGCATATGGTGGAGCAAGAGTCAGTTAAGGAGGATGATATACACAATATGCATGATGAGCCTTTTGGGGAGAGCTAGTTGAAGGTTCATGTTGAGCCTGTGATGGAGGACGATGAGCAACCATCCTCGAGGCCAGCCATTGATGAGGAGCAGGCAGATGTACAGACAACTAGCAGGGTGATAGTATTTGCAAACACTTGTCCTGAGGAGGTGTGAGAGTCTGATAGGATATTTTTGCAAGAGGTTGGTAGACAGGAGGAGCATGGAGTTTCCAATTACATGCGGGAGGATCTTCTTGAGATGGTGGTGCACCCATCTTTGGGACTACCCATTCATGAGGTGCAAATAGGCATAGTGGCATCTAGTAGAGCTGCAATATCTCCAAGCCACAACCCTCTCCAGGAGTACATAGACAAGGCTTGCAGCACATCTTGCCCACTTTTGCCTATTATAGAGAGAGGCGCAGGTTTCCTTAGACAGATCTTGTTGACTGATCAGGCAGCATCATGAGTTGAGCAGGGACCGATATCAACCTAGTAGACTTGTTCCTTACGCAGGCATCCATGCATTGGATAGGCGAGAGGTCATGGGTTAGTATCCTATTGATGGTGCGATATTCTTAGTCAAGGGCGTAGTAGAGCGGGGATACTTAGACATGTTGGATATTACATGCCCCAGTTGGCAGTGGGATACATGCCAACAACTCTTTAGCATTCCATCCCAACATCAAGGGAGTTGGATTGACATTCGATTCAGTCAGGGGTTGGACTGGAGAGAGGTAATGAGTTGGTATGCAGTTGATGGCGCAACATTCACAATCAGAGCTATAGCACAACAGGAGCCATGGAACATTGGTGCTTGTTCTTGGTGGCACTGGGATCCAGGGGAATTTGTTGATGACAAGTTTAGTCAAAGATTGGTTTGGGATCCGGGCATTGAGGGGTCCGTTCATGGTGGGATGACACAAAGGCATAGGATCATCCAGATTCCAGTGGTTTGTATGGGATTTGGGCATTGGGTCTTAGTTGCATTGGGCCACCAAACTGGTCCAAGGTTTGGATTGCTTGAGAGAAAGCAATCTTGGGGTGGGAGGATTTGTGCTGTTCCTTTTTTTTGTGTTCCTTTTGGATGGACTTTCAAGGTTGGAGGCAGACAAGTCAGAGGTTCGGGTTTACTTGATTAGCGGGTCAGGGGCTTTTTCGAGATGTTTCATAGGGTTTTGAGGAGTTTCTATGAGGTCTAATGGCATTCGCTTGGTATATTTCATCATCTGCACAATTTGCCTTTCATTCAGGTGCATTCCGACAACTTTCAAAAAGCATAGTTATTAATGGGCCTCACTCAAATAATTATGATGAAGGTGGCATTCCGGAAGGAAAAATTGATAAAACACCCTAGTGTAATAGCTCGTTGGAACCAAAATGAGAAGATCTACAAATTGGTATGGTTAGAATTGAGTTTCAATGGCTTGAGGATGCATGGTGGCCAAATTACCATTTTACCACATTAAAAAGAGATTTTAATTGAATTAAAAGTAGGGAAATGTGCTCAATGATTAGAATAATAATAAAATAGTAGGTTCTAGAGGGGTCCATTAGATCTATAAAAGAGGAGGAGGCCATTAGAGGACATCTTGGATTTGATATCTCTTTTTGTATGAGAGGTTGAGAACCCAGTTCTCTTCTTCATTGGTAGCCCTAGGACGGAAACCCTTAGGTGATTCAGTGAGATTGGATGAGTATCCATCTCCCCTTGGTGAATTCATCCAGAATTCATAGTAGATCTCAACAGTGAAATTTCAGCTCAGTTTTGGGAGGGCCAACACAACATTGGAGCAGATTCTTGAGGCCAGTTTTCCATCTCAACTATTTTATTGTATTATGTAAACCCCAGTTTCTATGATAATAAAAGTTGAGATTATTTCTGCTCATCTTATTATTGATTGCATGCATTCTATTTGTTATATTTTACATGGCAATCTTTTGTTAGATGAATGGTAATTTCATGGAGAAATTTTGGTTGAGTTAGATTTCTGCAAAGTTAGCCAAATATCCCATTTCGGATATTACTTGTAAGAAGACTGCCTTATCAAAGAGGCTCAAGTTAGGTTTCCAAAGATACAACTAGGGCTCAAGTTTTCTTTGAAACTAGGTGTGAGAATTTCACCAAATTTTGAGACTCCCTAGAGGAGACACTAATGCAGATTCCTATCCAAACGGATTTGAAAAATACCCTCTAAAAGGAATTTCTCAGGGTGCCTTAGCTATGTTGTCTAGGAAAAGGGGTCAAAATTTTGGAAGAGAGAAAAGAGAAGGGAAAAGGGGATGATCACCAATTTTACTTGGACCAGTGCCTAATTCTTGGGCTACGGAGTCTATGATGATTAAAGATTTTCCAAATTCGTTTCAAGGAGGTCAAAGCATGATGCCTTAGCAACCACTCTTCAACAATTACATACTCAATATCTATGACGTTTCACGGAAAAAGAACAAAATCCCATCCACTAGGAACATTCATCTACTGTCATTCAATGAGTAACATGTCCAATCTACAACCAAACCATCTTTTACAGTGATATTCAATAAATTAGGGCACAAGAGATTTAGCTAGTTGCAATAATTCCACACATTAGACATTATTCCAAGAAAAATATTCAACAAAATAACACTTACAGGATGACAAGAGATATATCCAACCATAGAAGAACAAGTAGCTCCAAGGAAGATTGAAATTTCAACCTCCAAAGATATCGAAATGCATCAATAGAAGTCTCTAATAGCATTGAAGAAAAAGTGTGGAATTCTTATTTCAAGAGAAGTCCAAGTGTGATGGTGATGATCTCTCTCAATGGGAGAGATCTAAATTTATATGATCCTCTATCGTATTCAAATTAGCCTAAGATGCCCCTAAAATTATTTTAATGTGCAAAATAACATATCCTTGGTGACAAGCCCACCAAGTAGCTCATAAAGTGAAGAATAAGCCATCCAAATGAGCCGAAATGACGAAATAATGTTGTAAAAGGGTCGTTGGAGGGCCTTTGATGTTCCTATTACCCACTACCTGTGGGTAGTTGATCTGAAAATGAAACTTTGGTTGTCCTTTAACACTTGGCAAGTCAATAAAGTTGGGTCTTTATTGGTAAAATTAGTTTTGCAACCTCTTGAAAGATGTTAAGTTTTCACATGAACTTAAAAGTGAAACAATTCATATGCAACTCAATATGATAACATGAAGAGAAGAAACCAACAAGTGATAACAAAGTTCACCCCTCCTAGGCTACGTCTCTAGGCCTTGCTTCAATGGATAGGCCACTGTATTGATTTCAAAAGCAAAAGAGCACATTACAAATTGTTGACTCTAGAGTGGCATCGTTTCTCCTAGAAAGAAACATTCTCCTACAAAGAATTCTCACTCAAAAAGATGACTCCCTAACAACAAGTTATGATTGTGTCAACAGAAAAAGGACTCTCTCACAATAGGTCCTTGTACTCTGTAATGATCCTCCTATAATTACAAATGGAATGTGAATATTATCATGTATCAGAGGCATGCATATGATAGCTACATATGCATGCATCGCATGCACTACACTAGTATACATACCGACTAATATTGGAAAATATCTAAGTTAGGTTAATAAATCAATTATCGAAGTAAATTCCTAACTTACCATAATATAATAAATATATCAAGTGAGGCCTTTGATACATACCACCTGTATATATATATATATATATATATATATAATTATAATATATATGATAAGGAATAATAAAATATAAATTCAATTTATTTGATTTATAATTTAATTAAGTAAATAAAATAACTTATTTAAATATTTAATTATTAAAAACTATGAATAAATCAATGAACAAATTCATAAAACATTATATTAACTAAACAAAACGTAAAAAAACTTAATATAAAACTTATGTAATTAAAAGAAAAATAATAAAGGTCGTAAGTTCAAAATCCATGAGTCACATAAGGTATATACTATAAATACACTTTAAACGCAAGGGAGACAGACAGACTAAGACATTGCAGGTGGCAAGTAGTAGGGAGGAGCCGAGAAGATAGTGTGCAGGAGTGATGGAGAGGTTGAGACAGTGGAATGGAGCATATAAGGGAGTCGAAGAGGCCATAACAAGGGGGGGAAGTTTTTACAGAGAGGAGGAATTTCTAACAAAGTCACTGATAGAGAGATTGAGCTTGATTATTGCCCGAATCCTTGTCTTCTGGATCTGGGGACCATATAGGTAGGTCCCAGATAGGTTGGGAGGAAAAAGACGGTTTAGTAATGGGAGCGAGAGCCACGGTGGGTCAGAAACATCTTCAAACACAGAGTTCCAGGTAAGTACCCAATAGTGAATTGACAAATTTAGCTTCAAAATTTCACTGTCCAGATTCTGAGTACAAATTTTGTTTAAAATTGTTAATTTTGGGAAATTAGGGCTTCACATACTCCACCTGAAATCAAAAAGCATAAACATACAACCACTTCACAATGAAGTGCTAAAAATGGCTTTTCTCACAAGCACGTTGAGAGGACTAAAAATAGCTGCTCTACTAAAGTAACAGTTGCTGCAGATGTAACTAGAAGGTTGGAAAACCTCTAAATAGGCTCTTCCATGCTCAAATATGCCTCCATCTAGCTTCAAAACCCTTTTTGTCTTTAGCACTAAAGGACTTGACTCTCCAAAATTTCCATCATATAGTGCTCAAATAAAAAATTTGATGCTGCCATGAGTTCAGAACACTAAAAAACCCCTATCTAGGCTCTTCTTGAGCTTAAAAAGGTTAAAATTGAGCAAGATATGCTTCTTGACCAACCAAGCTTTGTTATTTGTCCCGCAAATTGGCAAAACCTGCTAATTGTACTACGAATTCGCTCTTTACACAGTCCGCCGAGTGAGAACTTCGCCTAGTGTGCGTGGGATTCCCACAAAAATATGGGCAATTTGTCACCTCTTTAAAATGTGCCATAACCCTTAAGTGTCGATTCAAGGTCACATGGAGTGCCATGTGGTCGAGGGCCGGGGCTAACTATTTGCTTCCGCCTGCTAAGCCCCCGCTCTAGAGGTTTTTGGTCATGTGGCGTTCACATAAGACCGAGGGTCGGGCCAACCACCTGCCCTCGCGGGCTTGTTGCCTGCTGTGATCTCGTGGGCATTAATATGGTTGGGGGTTGGGGCTAACTGCCCGCCCTCGTCGGCCAAGCCCCTGTTGCGGAAGTTGTTTGTCATGTGGCCATTAGTTAATGTGGCCAGGGGTCGGGGCTAACCGCCTGCCCCTGTTGGTTTTGGCTCCTACCCTGTCCATCGTTGGACACGTTTGTCTCTAAGAACAGGGGACCAAGGCCTATTCGCCCAACGACTCTGCTAGCTCCTTTGCATGGTCATGTGGGTGCTAACAAGTCTGGGTGCTGGGACCACGTGCCCACCCTTTTTGCCGTGGCACCTCTGTTGTTCGCCATGGGTCGTATGTTGGCAACAAGACCAGGGCTAGGGCCATGTCCCCTTCCTCTCTGCCAAAGCTCCTTTGCTTGGTCATGTTAACTGCATATGGCTTGGGGTTGGGGCCAAGTGCCTTGCCCCCTTCACCCAACAATGAAACCATTAAACTTCAAATAAAACCCACGACAATAGTATGTTAAGAACTAATGCAGTGGCCTAACGAATGGGTGTTGAACTGTGTTACCGGTAGGTGGAGGGGTCAAACCCTGTCGAGGCCCTTGGGCCATTTATAAAAATGTTGACCAACCATCGAGAACCATGTGGCACCCTCCAATTGCACCACATGGCGCCTCACCATTGGTCCACTTCACACCAAATGCACCCAATAAAACCACCCGAACCTATACCACTGGGCCACATGTCAAGCTTAGATTGGTCCACTGTCATCCATACCCTGCATAGTCAGCTGATGCTGTCAGTTGTATGGTTTGCCCAGTCAGTAGCCCAATCAACCCTACTGTTTGAATTTTTTAGCTGTTTGGCCAAAACTTCAAAATGTCATAACTCCCTCATGCTACATCGAATTGAGGTGATTCAGGCATCGTTGGAATTAGGACGACGAACACTACAATTTGATTTTCTGAGCAGTTTCACTTTCGAGGCTCTTTTTGGTCTCCAAATCAGTAGTATGGATAGGACAAATTTTTTCTCCTAGGTGGTCCTCAGTTAGCAACCACCAACTCCTTGCAACCACCAATTCCTTGCAACCACCAGATAGTTTGATGCGCCATTTTCTCCATCACCTAAGCCATCCATGTGGTCCCTCACCCACTTGTTATGATTTTATGTTTGAAGGTAGGCCTCCCCACCCCAAAGGTATGGATCTTCATTGCTATAGTTGAGTAAGTTTCCTTACTTGTCATGGACACTTTCGGGCATGGATTGGTGGGGTGATTCAGGGGAAAGAGTGGGATAGGCCTGTACTTTTGTCTCCACTACCCGATTTCGTGGTTAGCCTTGTATCCTAGTCCCATGGGATCTCCTTTACTGGCCATTATCTTTATGGTTGACACTACATGGGAATCCTGATTTTGGGTGTGCGGTCCCAGTTCCCGACACATTATACATCACCCTCTTTCACTCATTTTAGCCCTATTCATCTCATTTCCCATCCGAGTCCACAAGTGTCCATTGGGTCCACATAAAGTTAGCATCCCTTCCTCTTGTCGACACCTTAGGTTGGGCCTAAAATGATGCCCCAAAGGTTGATGCAACTAGAAAGAAAGGAAAAAGCATAATTTGGCTACTATCAACAGGGAATGTACCATAAAATACAAAATATGGCCAGGACATACAAATTTAGCGCGTGGGCAAAAGCCAATCATGTGCTCTACCCCTTATCCATGGTCAACACCTTGGTTCCTATGGGCCCTAGATGAGCCTCATATTTCAATAAGGAACCCATGATTGTCCCAACCCGTGGTGGACGATGAACTGCCCCACCTTAAGGGGTATCCACTACTATATACTACACATCATGCTCTCATCCCCTAGAGTTTCGAACAATTTCGAAGAAAAAATTATCAAAGGCGAAAGGAATATGAAGAAGGGTGGAAAAACAAAGGATGGGGTAACTCATGTACCATGATTTGCTCCCTCCTACGCTCATATACCCAGGTGTGGGTTTCCATTATTATAGCTACCCTTGTGCCATGATATGTAGTCTGGATGATTCCCCTTATTCCCACTCCGTCCCATTATTATATAATTTTCCACCTACCACTTGAGTGTTGAAGTTTCTAAGTTTACTTAGTTTAGAAACCCTTAATGCACTTTTTCTGATTTATTCCTACCTACTTGTTATTTTTTTTTAACAAGTTATTTACAAAGTAAATATGGAAAATAAACACTAGTGCATGCTCAACATATTACAGATAAGCAACTAAAAGAAACAAGAACAAACACACCACATGACACCATTATTTTTGGACTAATGTCCCCAGAAAAACCCAATGTGGGAAAACCGGTGCAACTATCTGAGGGTTTTCTTATTAAGCAATATCAGAGTACAATCTGGGTGCCAAAACTGGCCTACCCAATAGAGAATTTCCTTAGCAGACAAATCTATTGGCTGAAACTCTGGATAATCCTTCCGGCAGCTACTCAACACCAATCTTACCCAGAAACCCCAGCGTCTTCCCAATCTGGACTACCTCAGCCTCTCCTAGCCCAGCGCTGGCACTGCATCAGCCTATCTTGGCCTACGTTAGCCCCAAGAGGCCATGCGTCAGCTCTCTGAGCCTTTGCATCAGCTACGCTGGCCCCTCTGGTGCTCTACACAACACTTAGCTGCCTCTGCGTGGCCTTGCGTGAACATTGGTTGCTCCTGCGTCTCTCTCTCTAGTTTCTCTGCTGTTATCCCGACACTGTCTCTGCCTCTCTGTCTCTCTGTACTCAATGCCCCTCAGATGCTCTACGGATCACTAATTCTATCTCTCTTAGCAAACCCCACTCTAGAGAACAAAATGACTGATCACTCTGGTGTTATCTCCAAGTGACCCTCAAGCCTCCTCTTATACTTTTCTTGTTGACGATTCAATGGCCGAGATTAAGTCCCTAATCAACGGCTAAGATTAGTTCTGGCTTTATCCATGTCTTTTGGACCACTCTAACACAGATTCATATTAATACACATTAATATTTTATTTTCCCTAAGTTTAGACTTAGGGACTCCATTAAAAATATTAATTATTTTAATATCTCTTGATCTACTTTGGTCCATTTACTTTTATTTTAGTAAGAATATAACTAACCGAATTTGGTCCATTTACTTTTATTTTAATAAGAATATAACTAACCGAATTAACTTATTTAGTTAAATAAAGGTTATACCCCTAATCCAGTCCAAACTAACCATTTCCTGGTCAAATCTAGCCATTGTCAATATAGTCGTTACTTGGTCAAGAAATATAGCCGTTGGATGTTCTGCTCTATCTATTTAATATGCAAAGCGAGATCTGTTCATTCAACTTGTCCTGACGATGAACCACACTGGTTGGTTCGAAACACGTTGACAAATGAAATATCATGTGATTTACGCCGAAAAATCTCTCATAAATGTCCTGATCTGTTTAGAATCTGCCCAAACCCTTTCTAGGTATTGGAGATCTCATCTGCCCCAACCTCTCCACCAAATTTTGTGGCTAGAGCACATCTGATGCTACCCCAAATCAACACTCCCTCTTAGCGAGGACTGTGCTCTAGCGATACTCATTGAGTATTACTCTAATCATTCGGCATTGGTACCTGTGATGATGCTAGGCCTTCCTACCCAACATCCTCTGCACTGCTGCATCCTGTACTACTGCCCATGGTTCTTCCACTGCCACTGTTGCATCTGTACGACAACTCCCTCTGCATCCGTGCTGCTACTGGTCCTTCCTCCCAGCACTACATCTGCATTGCACCTCCTCCCATCATGTTGCATCGTGTTGCCCACTGCTGCACTGCAACTCAGTTACTGAGAAGTAAGTAACTAATCTCCCAGTTGACCTCCCTATTGGGCTAGAAACACCCACTGATGCTGAAGGTCCCTCTGCTGCTAACAAGTTCTCCCTCTCTCTGACCCCTGCGTTGCTGCAACAACTCCCGGCATCTTGCACCGTTGCACACCTCGCTGTGCCTTCCTGCACTGGTGCAACACTCCTGTGTCTCTCGCACTGCTGCAGCTTGCTAGCTTTGCACTGTCTCGGGACTCCTGCATTGTAGCTCTCTCTGCCGCTCCATCCGCATTTGTCTCTACCCACCCAACTAGTCCTGCTACTCCTCATCGGGGCTCCCGTAGCAAGGTCTAATCCAAGAGGTTGGGTACCTGAAGGATCCTGCCCCTCATCGCTTGTAGTCCTCCTAACTACAGCTTGATGTCTCCCCACTTCCACTCAAGTGGTGCGTGTGAACTCATGGCACAATCATCGTCTGTCAAAACTTCCTTCTCTTCTCGTGCTGGCGTTTCCTTAGTCTCAGAAGACTCTCCCTTACTCTTCTTCCTTGGGCACTGGGTCGCATAATGACCCATCTCCCCAATGTGGAAGCACTTGATCTTGGAGAGATCTTTCTTCTTCCGCTTCTCCTACTTTCCCTTAGATTCTAGGGCCACATCCTCCTCCTCCTGCTGAACATTGATCCCTTTGCTGCTGCTACCTATCTTCGACTGCTGTCTGATCTCTTCCTGGCGAAGAGTTGCCCACATCTCGTCCCAAGGTAGGAGAGTCCCTCTGCCCAGGATACTCTGGACAAACACTTCCCACTCTTCTGAGACAGCATTCAGGGCTGTCCTCACCATAAGCTCCTGATCCGATGTCGCTCCTATAGCAATCAACTGATCTTGGATCTCATTTAGTCCTCCGAGGAAGGAGTCAATCGTTTGACACTTTTTCATCTGATATAACCTCATCTGGTTCTCGAGCAACATTCTTCTCTGCACAAAAGTATGCTAGTATAGGTTCTTGAGAGCCTCCCACATCTCAACTATCGTTTCCTTCTCGGCTATATATGGTACCACATGATCCTTGACCTCGTCAAGGATAATGCACTTGTCCCTCGCCATCGCCTCTTCGTACTTGTCATTATCATTGGGGTCGACTGGGATAGCTATAACCTTCAAAGCAAAGTTCTTGACATGATTCCTGTCAGGCACTGATAAGATTCTAGCATTCCAAACTGCAAAGTTCGATGCTCTGTCCAGGCTATCCTGGTCTCTTACCCTGTGTAGTGCCATGACGCTCCTCTACTTCCCTCTTGGAAGTTCTTTGTTTGACTCCTCTGAGTCTCTACTTCCCGTTTGGAAGTTCTCTTCTGGACTCCCTCTTGAGTCTTGATTTCCCTCCTGGAAATCCACCTGTCGCTTGTCGAGATGCCCCCTACTCTGATCGTCTTGTGCAACTGCACTATTGATCCAGGTTCCTTGGCTAGAAACCCTCGGTAACAACTCCTTTGGCCTTCTTTCTTAGGTATTGTTCTGACTACAATACCTCACCAGCTCCACTCTGCAATATTTCTGCAGCCTTCTAGACACCAACAACTGCCTCTTTGTGAATTGCGTCACCCCCTCTTTGCCTCATGCTAGCTCTGCCTCACCCAGATGTGTCTACGTTAGCCCTCTGGCCCTCTGCGTTAGCAACGTTGGCCTCTTTGAGGCTCTACGCAACTCCTAGCGTCTTCTGTGTGGCTCTTGCTGGCTCTGTGTCACACTTCTTGGCTTAGGCGCTGCTAGAAACAACTTCTGTCACCTCGAGACAACTGTTTTCTGCTGTTATTGCTCCGCTCGTCTGATGTATTTTAGTCCTCCTATGATCTGCAATCACGCTCTGATACCATGTTGAAGTTTCTAAGTTTACTTAGTTTAGAAACCCTTCATGCATTTTTTCTGATTTATTCCTACCTACTTGTTATTTTTCTTTAACAAGTTATTTTCAAAGTAAATACTGAAAATAAACATCAGTGCATGCTCAACATATTACAGAACAACAACTAAAAGAAACAAGAACAAACACACCACATGACACCATTATTTTTGGACTATTGTCCTCGGAAAAACACAATCTGGGAAAATCGTTGCAGCTATCTGAGGGTTTTCTTATTAAGCAATATCAGAGTATAATTTGTGTGTCGAAACTGGCCTACCCAATAGAGAATTTCCTTAGCAGACAAATCTATTGGTTGAAACCCTGGATAATCCTTCCGGCAGCTACTCAACACCAATCTGCCCCAGAAACCCCAATGTCTGCACAATCTGGACTGTGTTAGTCTCTCCTAGCCCAGCACTGGCATTGTGTCAGCCTATCTTGGCCTGCGTAAGCCCTAGGAGGCCCTGCGTCAACTCTCTGAGCCTTGGCGTCAGCAACGCTGACCCCTCTGGTGCTCTGCGTAACACTTAGCTACCTCTACGTGGCCCTGTGTGAGCACTGGTTGCTCCTGCGTCTCTCTCTCTGGCTGCTCTGCTGCTATCCCGACACTATCTCTGCCTCTCTGTCTCTCTGTACTTAATGCCTCTCATCTTCTCTCCCGATCACTAATTCTATCTCTCTTAACAAACCTCGCTCTAGAGAATAGAATGATTGATCACTCCGGTGTTATCTCCAAGTGACCCTCAAGCCTCTTATACCTTTCCTGTTGACGATTCAATGGCCGACATTAAGTCCTTAATCAACAACTAAGATTATATCTAGCTTGACCCATGTCTTTTGGACCACTCTAACACAGATTCATATTAATACACATTAATATTTTATTTTCCCTAAGTCTAGACTTAGGGGCTCCATTAAAAATATTAATTATTTTAATATCTCATGAATCATGATTTGTTTAGAATTTTCCCAAACCCTTTTTGGGTATTGGATATCTCATGTGCCCCAACCTTTCCACCAAATTTCGTGGCTAGAGCATGTTTGATGCTACCCCAAATCAACATTGAGGAATGTACCATGGACATGTCATCCCTTTTAAAGGTTGAAAGCACCTAATATCGTCCTTGATTAACCACCTATTGAGCTTGGAGACACTTGTACATGCCAAAGCCCACTATGGAAGGGTCTGCCACTATGAAGTGCCCCATTGATTCCATGACTTGTAAGATCCTTTACTTGATTATCCTAATGGTGTGTTGTATTGGAGGTCAAGGGGACGCATTGGATCTTATGCAGGATTGCAAGGGGGGTCTCCATTTGGGTCTTGGCCTCCTTATACGAGGTCTTAGCCCTCCAGACGGCCACATGGGTACTTGTAGGATGAGCGTTGAGAGCCATGGGCCTCCACCATAGAAGAGATTACTCCATGGATCCCCAACATTGCTTGTTGATTGCTTGTGTTCCACCTTTTAGATGAGGAAGATGCACCTAGTTCACTATCCCCAGTCAGCGGCACACTTGCTCCATACTCTTGACAGATGTTCTAGGTTTCCAAGGATGTCTCCTGCTGCAGAGGGAGGGCTTACATCATCATCCTAGTCCTCATAGATGGTCTACAAGCATTTTCGATCCACTCAGAGACCCACTTGGGAGCACCATAGGTTCTTGCTTAGAAAACATGGGGCCAAGCCCTTGTCCACTATGTTGGGAGTCCAATTTCACATCTTGGCACCTTGTGGACTTCATTAGGCCTCCTCAAAGGCCCAACAAGTCATTCTATTGATCATTTGACCCACTTGAGAGGCTTATCTTTATGTTATTGAGTTATTTGGTGGGCCTGTCACAAAAAGTATTGTTATTATACACATTATTTTATTTTAGGGGCTCAATTAGGCCAATTTAGCCAAATCGAATTCTTTAGAGAGTGTATTAATAGAAGTGGGATGATTTGTTTTGATCATCATCACTTGGATTGGATTAGTATCTCTTAAGAGATTTTCGTATTTTCTGCTAGGATGAATTTTTGGAGCTTTTCTTGATGCACTATGATGTTTGGTTTTCTCTATTGTCTTTGGAGCTTCTCTAATGCAAAGTTGATGAATGGATATACTCACTCTCTCATGTAAGTTGAAATTTTGATGCTATTCTTGTTATCTTATTGGTTAGCTTCATGTATGTTGCTATCTTTATTCTTTTATGGGTTAAATTTAATGTGAAATTCTTCTGGGACCATGAATAAGTGATTAAATGCATGTGTTGACCTTTGAGGGATTGGGTGAATGTTCATAGAGGCACCTCTTAGGTTAAAGACCTCGAAAATTTGTCTTCTTCGCAAATTTGAAGTATAAATCTCTATTGATCTAGTTGTTGCCCTTGGAGAGGCTAGCAAAGATCAATTAGGGCCCCTTAGCTCACGAAATGATCCGGATTTAAACAGGAACGCAATAGATTACAGAGATAACCATAAATACAGAGATGCGATAACCATAAATAAAGAGATGCAGCGGAAATAACACTTTATTTCATTAATGAAAATACCGAAATATGCTTACAACCAGAATTGGAAATAAACCAGCTAGGACGATGGTAGCTTATCTCTGAGAAGAGATGTGCGGCTACATGTCTCTGAACTGTTCCGAACTTATGTTACAATGAGGCTCGAAGGCCTATTTATTATTGAGAAACAATGGAAAACCCTTCACATTCCAAAACCGACCCTTAGAAGATGAAACGCCAAATTGTGGGCCCTGTTTTGGGTAAAATTGGTACATCAATTTCCCGGGGTCGTAACTTTGGCATACGATCTCCATTTGACG
>APFE031162635.1:0-10827 GCA_000404065.3 Pinus taeda | reverse complement strand
GGAGTCCAAGAGACCTTGGGATGTGAAACCCAACGGTCACATATTTTACTATAAATGTATATCTCTTGTTAATAAAAATTGTACTCTCCTGATTATCTTTCATATTGTCCTTGCTGCCCATGTGTGTTTAACAAGAATGTCCCTGAGGAGCAGGATATGGAAACTGAAATGGAGAATATCCCAGTAAAAAACCAGTAGATAGAGGAGGTAAAAAGTTGCATGGAGATCAGCAAGGACCATGAGATGATCCCAAGTGAGGTAGGTACAAAGGATCATGAGCTATAGAAGATGCTAGACAGGGAAAATCTAGATCTAGAACAATTTCTGGAACAAGGAAAGAACAAAGGAGTGGACTCATTACCAAAATAAGATTATGATTGAGTCCAACAACTCTATCTATCGAGGGCACAATCGAAGGGAACTGGTGTCAAATAAACCATGAAAGCCAAGAGTAGAGTGGGGTGAAAATGATGGAGAACTCACCAACACTATCTCAAAAACTCAAGAAGGAAAGAGGAAGGAAAATACAGAATGAACTACTAACTGAGTGTGGGAAACTATTGATTAACTCATGTAAGATGAAAGATCTTACCAGCTATTCTTTTACCAACCTTTCTTAATGAAGCTTACAACTTGGAATATTAGAGGTTTAGGTAGTAGAAGGAAATAAAGAAATCTCAGCAATAGAATAAAAGAAGTAAAACCAGATATGGTGAAAATGTTCTATGGAGAAAATAAGGGAAATTCATAATAAATGGTTAATCAAGTATTATTATTTGGAATTTAAAGCTAATAACTCTGTAGGTGGGATTCTCACATTGTGGGATCCACAGAAATTAGGAATCCTGGATGCTAAAGTGTCCAGGAACTATCTTTCTTTAGTGTGTAGTCCTGTAGGTGACAAGGAGACTTACATGATAACTAATGTATATGGCCCTCAAAAACAAGCTAATAAACTCAAGCTGCTCACCTCCTTGGAAGGTCTCAGAGCATGTTATCCCAATATACCTTGGATACTTACAAGTGACTTCAATATGATAAGATCTCTCTCGGAAAAAAAGGAGGCACTAGACAGCTTGGCAGAGACTCTGAAGTCTTCCAAGATTTCCTCATGAACATGGGACTAGTGGATACCGAGACTATAAATGGAACCTTCACTTGGAACAACAAAAGAGGAGGGGTTTCCCAAGTGGCATCAAAACTAGATAGGTTTATCATTTCTGAGGATCTCATCCTCATAGGATCAACCATCACAATGTCCACTCTACTCTTTGGAGGCTTAGATCATTGGCTGATATAGCTAGAAGCTTCCTTTATGGGCACTACGAGGAATAGGCCTTTTAGATTTGAAAATGCCTAGCTCTCTCACCCCAATTTCATCAGTAACATTTCCAATTGGTGGAAGGAGGATTTGAATATTGAGGGTGCCAAGATGCACATTCTCCAACAAAGACTAAAACACATTAAATCCAAACTTAAGGACTGGAACAAAAAATAATTTAGGGATATCATCAAGGCCAAAATAAGTACTGAACAAAAACTCCAGGAACTCAATCAGATCAACATCATAGAGGGCTTCAATGAGGAAAGACAAAACCTAATTGATTCTCTGTAAACATAATGGGAGAAGCCTTTCCTTCAAGAGGAAACATTTTGGAGATAGAAATCCAGAATTCAATGGATCAAAGAGGGAGAAAGGAACACTAAGTTCTTCCACAAATCAACTATGGCCCACAGGGCACATAACAGAATCACAAAGCTAAAGGATTCTCAAGGTATGGAGCTTTTCGAACATATGGACATGGAATCAACCCTGGTACAATAGTTCTTTGACATTACAAAGGAGCCTATGGAAGATAGATCTAGGTTCATTGATAAGATCACCCAACGCATTCCCAAGTTGGTCACTAGCGAGGACAACCACAATCTCAACAGGCCAATCTTGGAAGAGGAAGTCAATGAGGTGATCAAGTTAATGCAAAATGGAAAAGCATCAGGCCCAGATGGTTTCAATGTTGATTTCTTCAAAGCCTGTTGGGATACAGTCAAACAAGACATTCTAGCGGTGGTGGAATACTTAAGACAACACAAAAAGGTTATGAAAGCTTTGAATGTGACCTTTATAGATTTAATCCCCAAAAAGGAGAATTCCATTACTCCGGATGGGTTTAGGCCCATCGCCTTATGTAATGTAGTGTATAAAATCATCTCCAAAGTGATAGCCAACAGACTCAAGCCACTACTACCTTCCCTCATCTCAGAAGAGCAAACAGGGTATGTGGAAGGAAGACATATTCTCAACAAAATCATCCAAGCACATGAGGTGGTACACTCTCTCAAAAGCAACAAGCAAGCAGGTATGATCATTCAATTGAACCTTGTGAAGGCATATGACAAACTCAACTTGTCTTACATTAGAGCCATTCTAAAATCATATGGCTTTAACCGAAATTGGATAAGATGAGTTATGGCACTAGTCACCTCAACCAGTTTCTCCATTTTGCTTAATGGAGCTCCCTCTAACACTTTTACACCCTCCAGAGGGCTCAGACAAGGTGATCCGCTCTCTCCCTTCCTCTTTGTCCTCATGATAGAAGGGCTTGGTAGGGAAATCAAATTGGAAAATGTTGAAGGTAGAATTCAGGGGATCAAGCTCACCCCAGATGGAGAGGCTAACACTCATCAACAATTTGTGGATTATACAATGCTGCAGGGTGTACCAATAGTTAGCGAGGCAAGGGCAATCAAAGAGATCTTAAACAATTTCAATATGGCAGCAGGCATAGAGGTAAGCCAAAACAAGTCCATACTTTTCTTCTTTAACATTAATATTGCTATACAAAGAAATATTACCAGGATTCTTGGTTTTCAAAGGGAATAATTACCCTCCAAATATCTTGGCATTCCTCTTACTGACAAACCTCTGTGTAAGAAAATATGGGAACCAATTCCAAACAAAATTCAGGACAAAATCAACAATTTGACATGCAGAGCTTTAAACTTTACAGGGTAATTGGTGCTCACTCAGGTGATATTGCAGGCCATTCCCATTTTCATGTTTGTAGCCATCCCTATCCTTAAGGTATTAAGTAGCAAATAAGAAGCATTCAAAGAAACTTTTTGTGGGGTAGAGGGGAAAAGAAAAATAAGTGGGTCATAGTTGCCTGGGACAAGCTCTACAAGCCCAAAAGACATGGCGGTTTGGGGCTAGAGGATCCGGAAACTCTAAGTCAAGCTTTGGGAGCCAAGCTCTGGTGGCAATGGATCAAGGAGTCGAGAGCACCCTAGGCCAAGATTTGGACACAAAAGTAGGCCAATCTATGGCAGGAATAGGATCACATTGGAATGACTGGACAAATCAGGGGCTTACACATCTAGAACCTTGCATGGAAGAACAAATGTATTGTTTAACACTAAAGTTTTTGGGAAATTAGAGTAGGGGACCGGGTTTGCTTCTGGGAGGATAGTTGGCAACAGGAACCCATCCTGAATGGGATTGATCTAGCAGCCCTTAAGAGAGACATAGACAACAAAGGTCTTTTACTAGTGAAAGATTTTTGGGATTTGGGGAGGAACAAGGAAAAATGGAGGAAATGGAAGGACCTAAGTTACAATGAAGAGAGTCATTTGAAGGCCATGGTAGAGGTCCTTGCCAAGGATTTAGAGCAAAGAAAGATTCTAGTTTCCTCCTTACCTAACCAATTAAGATGGGGTAAGAATAATGAAGGCAACTATAACCTCAAAGAGGCTAAATAGACAGTCACATGTTTTAACTTTGTAAATGCTGAGAAAGTATGGCAGGATTTGTGGCAAACTTATTAGTAGATGAAAATAAAATTGTTAATCTAGCTTGTCCATCAAAGGAAAATTCTCACTTGGGAAAACCTTCTTAAGAAAGGCTTCATTGACCCCTCTAAATGTCAACTTTGCGGCTTGCATGAGGAAACAATTGAACACCTTCTAAATTTGTGTTCCTTCTCTGATGAAATTTGGGATTGGGTGGCCTCTAGCTTCATACAGACTGATAGGGACATGCTCAGTATATCCAATACTTTAACAAACTAGAGGAAGAAATTCTCAGAGAATGAGATCATCAACAAGGCTTGGATTCTTGTACCAGGCTTTGTCATCTGGAATATTTGGAAAGAATGTAATATGTGGATATTTAAAAATAAAGCCAGAGAGCCTCGGCTTATCATCAATTATATTTTGATACAGCTCAAGGAAACAGTTAGGGTCATTCTGAGATCAAATCCTTCGAATCCTCCTCTGCCTCATGAGGTACAAATTCTTACTACTCTGGGTCTTCAATCCACCAACCCTCAAGGACTAAAGAAGGACGTGAGAACGATAAACACAGGAGATAGGGGTTAGTAGCCCCCTCCACAGGGCTTCTTCAAAGTAAACATTTATGGAGCTTCTAAGGGAAATCTTGGGAAAGTTGGCTTCAAGGGTGCAATCAGGGATCCAGAGGGGCTTATAAAATATATTTTCCATGGCCACCTGGAAAAGGGTACCAATAATATAGCTGAAATTTTGGCACTAGATCAATATATGGAGATCCTAGTGGAGGCAAATTTACATAATGTTATAATTGAAGAAGATTTGGATTTGGTCATCAAAGGAGCCAAGAAGATTCAAAATGGAACCTCGCCAGATAAAGTGTCAAAGCACTGGCAGCTATTACAGGCGTTTCACTGTATCCGCTCACACTTACAAATACTTAAAACGATAAGATTTGTTCATGTTAGAAGGAAGGTAAATATGCTTGTAGATAGGTTGGCCAATGAAGGAGTGACCAATAAGGATAGGGATTCTCAACATCCATGGGAGTTACTTCCTGCCAGGAAGTTGTGGGAGGATTGTTTCACTTCAGCAAATGTAGACTGGGGTTTATGGATGGACAACGTTGATACTGGAGAAAGGGCGAATTACTGATGGCGACTCTAGATGGACAACTTGGAAAGTTCAGGCGTAGAAAGGCCAGCGGGAGCGAACAGACGGTCATCACTTGGCGAATGGGCATAGAAACATTGGCTAGGAACGAACGCAAAATCACAAGTGGTATATCGCGCAAGCTACAAATGGTTTCTAGTTTAGTGGAAAAAGCATGTGATTCCACTCAAGGGGTGACATGTAGCATCATGATGAGAGAGGAAACCACTCTCATCATGTGGTTAACCCCTGCGCTTCGCTGCCATGCGATATCTCTGAGGGGCGTTGGATTAGGACACTTTTCTCAATAGTTGGGATTAGTCATGTTGGTTACTCAAAGGTTCCGTACCGGATTTGGTTAGGTGGTCCCCTTCTAGTGATGGTGTCGGTTTGGTTAGCCTGGATCTGCTTAGCCCTTGGTGGGTTCCTCTGTGGGCACACCGCTCTACGAAAGCATGGTTATAGATCCCATATCTCTGAATGGTTTTTGTGCGACACTATGTTGGTTTCTGGTTTTTTGGTTTTTTCTTGCGATTCCATTCAGGGGATGACGCGTGGCATTAAGAGGAGAGAGGAAACCGCTCCCTTCACACGGTTAACCCCCGGGCTTCTTTGCCATCTGATTTTTTCGCTCGCCATTTGATTTGGATTTGTCTTCAATTACGGGGATTGCTCGAGCTAGTTGCTTGCTGACCTGAATTTATGTTGTTGTTGAGTTTGTCAGCACTTCTTAGGCCTGGCTGTTTCAGTCCTTTTTTCTTCGTTTCTGCCCTGAGGTCTAGGGCACTCTGTATATTATGTAACTTACTTTGATTAATAGAAGGCTCATCTCTTACTTATCAAACAAAATTATTTTTTTACTAATAATCGTTTTTAAATAAAAATAATAATTTTTTTAAACTCTATTTTAAATGGGAGATGGTGATGATTTCCTCCTCAACGTCTCATAAATTTTTTTTAGGAATATAAACATGTGATATTACAATTTAGAAATAACAATGAAAATGATATCTATTTATTATTTATTTATTAATATAATTTTAAATTATATTTTAGTTATTATTCACTTGTTAATATTATTTTTAAATTATTATATTATTTAAATAAATATCTTTTAATAATATATTGTATACAAGTAATAGATTGTATTAAAATGATTTTTTGTAGCGCAATATCAAATGAAACTTGTTCAAATGGTCAAATCAATAGTGGTTTGGCAAAGCTACAAAGGCGATGTTTCATGATGATTGAATTCAATTGTTACCTTGTTGCATTGTGTAAGAACTAGCGAAACATTGTGACCTTGTTGCATTGAGAAAGAACCAGCAAAACATTGTGATCACCGATTAATAGTTTACAATGATAGAATGTTTATCAAGAAAGATTGTAATGATGTGGGCACTAAATATTGTAATGATGTGGACATTGTTCTTGGTTTTGGTCATTTCAATGTCTGTAGGGGTGGAATCAGAATCTGAAGGCAGTTCAACTCTGAGTTTGATCCAAAGAAGCAAAGCGAATCGGTATACAACTTCCCTTTCCTCCAAGAATTGATGGATTCGAATGGCAACAATATTATTTATTAGTTAGTCCACCTTGGGCCTCATGACAATCTGTTCATTTTTGCCAATGAAAAATTGATTATGTTTGACCATGTCAACAAGCGCATGGTGTGCATTACCTAGACATGCCCGCCTACTCCATCAACTACATCCAAACCTCTGCCTCCATGGTGATCTTCTATTCTTTAATAATATTTAGCTTTAATTCTATGGACACAATAAATATTAGCTCAAAACTCAATTACAACCTAGTCAATAATTCACATAAATCCAATACACTCTGTGGTCATCATCTAAGTTATAGCTTTCATTCTATGGACACAATAAATACTAGCCTAAAACTCAATTACAACCTAGTTAAAAATTCCTAGAAAGTCAACATACTTTGTGGTCATCATTTATGTTATCCCTAATGTGATAACTTAATAATATTTAGTTTTAATTCTAAGTACACCATAAATATTATCTCATTTATAATTTTAAATTTTATCAAAAATATTAATTCAAAAGAGTTATATATAAGTGAAAAAAAATGTATAAATAAATTTACTTAATGCCATGTTACACAAGTAATAGTTATTATGCTTTTATAAAACAAATTAAAAAATACTTTATAGTATAGTAGAGTAAGCATGCAATTATAGTAATAAATAAATAAATAATAAATGTTAAAATTAAGAGAAAAGTTATTAATGGATTAATACAAGAATTATAATAATATGTAATTAATAATTAAAATACAAATTGATATTGACCTTTTTTATAAAAAATTTATATTATTTTTAAATTAAATATTTTATATATGAATATTATTTATTAATAATCATTTTAAATAAATTAAATAAATTATTTAACTCTATTTTAAATGGGAGAAATGATGATTTTTATATGTTGAAGATTTTATGAATTATGTGTGATATTTAATTATAGGAAAATAACAATGAAAAATATTATGTATCATTTTATTATTGATATCATTTTAAATCATATATTTTTAAACTATTATATTATTTAAATAAATATCTGTTAATAACAGATTGTATACGAGTATATAAATTAGTAAAAGTGAACAATGACTTTTTATCGTGCAACAACAAATGAAACTTGTTCAAATGGTCAAATTAACGGTAGTTTGGCAAAGTTATAAAGGCGATGTCTCGTGACGACTCAATTCAATTGTTACCTTTTGGCAAAGCTATAAAAGCAACGTCTCATGAAGGTGGAATTCAATTGTTACCTTTTGGCAAAGTTATAAAGGCAATGTGTCATGATGACTAAATTCAATTGTTACCTTGTTGCATTGCAAAAGAACTAGTGAAACATTGTGACCTTGTCATTGAGAAAGAACTAGCGAAACACTGTGACAGTTGCGGATTAATAGTTTACAATGATAGAATGTTTATCAAGAAAGATTATAATGATGTAAGCATGAAGATTGTAATGATGCAATTATAGTAATAAATAAAAGAAATAATAAATGTTAAAACTAAGAGAAAGTTATTAATTGATTAATAAAATAATTATAATAATATGTAATTAATAACTAATAATTAAAATACAAATTGATATTGATTCTTTTAATAAAAATTTGATATTTATTTTAATTAATAATTTTATATATGAATATAATATTTTTAATTAATAATTATTTTAAAATAAAAAATAAATAAATTGTTTTAAACTCTATTTTAAATGGGAAAGAAGTACGTCGTATCAAGCGAGGAGATGTCCACGAAATCCATCTCATCCTGGATGTGCATGTGTAACCAACCATGGTACTTGACTACCAAATATTTCTTAGAATCTTTGATACCAACTTTCGTACAAAGGGTATTAAAAATATTAGTAAAATCCGACACGTCTTGGTCTCTTTGTTGCTGCAGTGTGGTCCACTTTATGTATTTGTCCTCCTAGCTCCCTATAGGGTAGTACTACTCCTTGATGGCATCCTGGAATGAATTCCAAGCGGGTGTGACAAAAAATAGTGAGGGTGTACTCTCGTCCTTCTTCTCACAGTAGGTTTCCCACCATTCCTTGACATGGGGGGAAACATTGAGAAGTGATAAAGTAATATTTTCCTGGCTAGAAAAATCATGAACAGAAAAATATCCTTCTAGCAGTTTTAACCATTTATCTACGACATCTGCATCTATTTGACCCTCAAATATGGGGATGTCAAAGTTAACTTGTATCTTAAAGGGAGTGGCGTTTCCAGAGTAGTTGCTCAAAGGAGATGTGTCGCCCTTGGGTAGTCGCTGAAGGATTTGGGCAAAGTTGTCCATCATCGTGTTCCTCTGTCACTCGAGGGATTCTTCAATAAAGAGTTTTAAAGGATATCCTGCCCCTCTTCTTTCTTCTCTTCTGCCATGGGAGGCCGTTGGAATTTGCGAGGCTGGTCTTGCAAAGGTTTGACCAGTTCGAGCCCTAACTCCTTATATCCCAACCTCATTGGGGACATGCAAAGAAAGACAGAGAAATAGTAGACTGCTCTGATACCACTAATCCGAATTTAAACTAGAATGCAACAAATTACAAATATAACCACAAATTCAAAGATGCAGTAAAAATAACACTTCATTTCAATAATATCAAACACTGAAATATGCTTACAAACAAAATGGAAATAAGACTAGCTCAAGTGATGATAGCTTATCTTTGAGAATAGATGTGGTAGATACATGCCTCTGAAATGTGTTACAATGAGTCTTAAAGGCTTATTTATTATTAACGAACAATGGAAAACCCTAAACATCCAAAAACCTAACCCTATGAGATAAAGCACCAAAACATTGGGCCATGTTTGGCTAAATTGGTACATCAACTTCCCAAGGTTGTAACTTTGGCATACAATCTTTGTTTGACACGCAAAGTACCTCGTTAGAAACATCAATCTCATGATTACAACTTTCAAGTGGCCAACATGGCTAAATATTTATGTTGGCCTTGGTTATCCCCAAAAAACATTGTTTAGGGCCTCAAAACGGCTTCGGAAGTTCAGGACCAAAAAACTGCCAAAAATTCTAAACTATGCTACAATTAAGGAAACTGAAAAACTAAAAGAGACAGTGGTGGGGGTCTAAGTAGAATAGGTGGGTGGCCACCAATATCCACTTGGATCAACTTTCCACCAAATATATTTGACTTCAACTCTAGAAGAAACTTCCAAGAATGTTCATCATCATCGCCTTCCTTCTTGCAACGTGTGCAAGATGGCTTGGCTCCTTCTTCTTTCTTGGTTGTAGTTTCCTTCTTGTCCTTTCCCTTGCCTTTTCCTTTAAACATTCCATTATGAGGTTTGAAACATGATTTCTTCGGATGATACTCTTTGTCATTCTTTCTCTTGCTTTCAAGGCAAATGACCTTCAATTGGCCACATCAATAGTAGTAGGCTTAAATAACAATTTCTGGTCAATCGAGTGAAATGCCCAAATTTAAAGCTTTTTTTCTAAACTCTTTTGTGAAGCTTTGTACATTTTGACCTTTTCCTTGTCTCAAATATTACCATTCCATTAAATCCTTTTATCGATAACCTAAAGGATAGAATTTCCCTTTTAATGCAGATATAGATTATGACAAAGAAGAAAGGAGATTACTCAAGTTTTTGCTACGTTTTTCCAACTTTCTCTCCCATGATATGAGAGTGTTGCCACTTAGCCGAAGAGATGCTAATTGGATCTTAGCCTCATCTTCCTCAATTTGCTGAATCTGAAAATATACCTCAACCTGTCTAATCCAATTGTTTAACTTCTTTGCATTACATTCTCCATTATATGTGGGCAAATCAAACTTTACATCTAGCTTAAAAAATGGTTTTTTGGATGCATTCCTATGATGCCTGTTAGAAAGATGAGAAGAGGAAGAAGAATAACTTTCACTGGAATATGGAGAGGGAGGTTTAGGATGCTCTCCTCCTTCTCCTTGATTTACCGAGGCATGTTCATCTAGCTCTTTCTTCTTAGGCTTTATTTATTTCTCATATTCTGCAAATAATTTGTGCACTTTCTCTACCGTAGTGAAGAAGATCTTGCAATAATTTTGCTCTTCCTCCATTTGAGCCTCCTCATCTGCCATTTTCCATATTTATGTTCCACACCCTGCTTCAAGATCAAAGGATTTGAGTTTTATTTCACCTCTTTGGAGCTTGTTATTGGTTAGCATTTACCCATGCAACTCACATCAATAACTTGCTCTGATACCAAACTTGATCTAGATCTTTTACTTCAAGGATGCATATAAAATTGCATTTAAAAGAGAATATGACCAAATTACTATATTTTTATCAAACAAGTTCCAAATTACTTTACGGTATAGTAAAGTAAGCATGGAATTA
>APFE031162627.1:0-10088 GCA_000404065.3 Pinus taeda | reverse complement strand
TACACAATAAATGGGGTTGAACCTAGAAGGCTAAAGGAATGGAGAAATGAATCAAATTAATAATAAAAAAGTAGAAATTGTGTAGTGGTGCAATGTGTCCTCATCTATCAGTGCTTATGCTAATATAATCCTAGTCTTTTCCTACAAAAGAAAAAGAATTTTTCCTAATAGATTTATTACTCCTTAACCAAGTCCTAAATTATGTTTTAGAATGGCCTCCAAACAACCCAGATATTGAATGATCATGGCTAGCAAAAAGGCTAAATGAAGGTATCAAGAGGCATGGTTGATTCCCAAAATTGTCACCTATAAGGTGGTTTTCCTACAAGAGTGACCACTAAGTTCACCTTCATCCATTGGGGTTGAGATAATCTCAACGTTTAGGGGTCAACTTTGAAACCAAATTCTTGACCAAGAGTTGGGAGCCTTAAGGGGAACTACTAGTATCTACAATTTAATCCTTACCCCATTACATTTTTCTTCTACATAGTAGTTTTTTCCACTAGACGGTGAAGGATTTTAAGCTCCCTATTGAAAACCTCTATGTTTCAATGTATAGTGATTAATGGGTATTGTTTGCATGCATATCCACCTGATTCTAACCTAACTAGTATATTATTTTGGTGTACATGTGGGATTAATCAGTTTGTCTTGGATTAAGGTTGATTTTAGAGGCTCATATTGGGGTCATGAACCAAGCATTTTAATTTATTGGTGTGTAGGTGTGCATGCCAGGCCAGGAGTAACTCTAAATGAATTTGATGATATTGCATTAAGATAGAACATAGGTATATACATGGAGACGGAGACTATTGGATTTCATCTCCCAGTGTCTCTTCATCTTCCAATTAATTTTATTTAGTTATTTACAATATTTACATAGGATTCCTAATCCCAAAGATTAGGTGTTCAACATTCCCCCCTTGATCTGAAGAGATGTTGGTGAGTCCAAGAATCATTCTAGATCTTTCAAACTTTTTCCTTCCAAACGCTTTGGTGAAGATGTTTGATTCTAATCATTTATGGAACAATGTCATAGGTGAATTGTTTTAGCCTCAACATGATATCGAATCAAATGGTATTTTGTATCGATATGCTTCGTTTGATCATGGAAATTTGGGTCCTTGGCCAACTATATTGTAGTAAGTGTTTTCGATCAAAAGATGAGTTGAATGTACTTTTTTCTCCTGGAAATCTTCTACAAATTTCCTGAGCCACAAAATTTCCTTCATTGCTTCAGCTACTGCCACATATTCTACCTTAGTTGTGGAATTTGTTGGAACTGATTATTTGTGTGACTTCCAAGAGACAACTCTTGATCCAAGACTCATAACATTACCTGAAGTATATACTCCGATTTCTTTATCTCCATCGAAATCTGAATCAGAGTATCTAATCAAGCTGAAGTCACCCACCTATGCATACTTGAGTCCAAAGCCTTGAGTTCCCTTCGAGTACTTTAGAACTCTTTTTGCAGCAGATTAATGACCCTCACAAGGCTTTTGCATAAACCTAGATAGGATTCTAACAAAAAATGAAATAGATGGTTTGGTAATAGTCAGGTAGTTGAGACTTCCTACGAGCTATCTATACTTCGTTGCATCCTCAAATTATTTTTCTTCAGTGTATGTGAGCTTTAATTTCTGTTCCATTGGAGTGGTCAAAGGATTTCACTCGGCCATGCCAAACATGTTCAAAAGATCTCCAATGTAATTCTTCTGATAGAGGAATATAAACTTTGGATGTTGGGTTACTTCAATACCAAGATAGTAGTGAACATAGCCCAAATCTGACATTTCAAAACCTTTCCTCATTTCTTTCTTTATAGATGCAATTTAACTCTCATTGTTCCTTGTCATAAAAAAATCATCTACATACAACACAAGATATACAATTGTTTTGCCAACTTTCTTGAAAAAAAAAGTTGCATCATCAAGATCATAATGTTTGAAATTGAGCTTCAAAAGATTCTCAGTCAACTTCTCCTACCAGGCTACGGTGCTTGCTTAAGGCCATACAAGGATTTTAAAAGCTTGCATGCTTTATGCTCCTGACCCTTCACAAACATAAAAACAATTTCTTTCAAATATCCATTCAAGAAAGAAATTTCTACATCCATTTTATGGACTTTCCAACCATTCTAAGCTGCCAAGGAAAAGAGTGTTTGGATGGTAGCCCATTTTACTATGGGGGAAAAAATATCCTCATAATCGACCCCTTCCTTCTATGCAAAACCTCTTTCAACAAACCTGGTTTCATGCTTTTCAAGTGAGCCATGTGCTTTATACTTGTTTTTTAAGACCTGCTTGCTACCTATTGGTTTGGTTCTGAATGGAGGATCAACGAGGTTCTAGGTGTCATTCTTTATCAAAGCATCATATTCTTTCTGCATCGATTATGTCTATTCATCATGAGAAACGACTTCTTTGAAGGAATTTGATTCAAAATCTATAGACAAATTCAGTTCACAATCATAAGAAACATCCATATCAACCAGTGAATCAGGATTGTCTACATCTCCTCTATTCTGACTGATTGAGCTTCTTGTTCCCATATTTCCAACCTAATCAGGACGAGCACTTTCAAGTGTCTTTGTCAACTATTTTAGAGGACCTTTCTGAGATGGCCTAGGCTACTCAGTTGACTAAGTTGGGGATTAGTCAATAATTATTCTCCCAATTATGTCAATAACATCACTCAAAGTGTCATCAGTGGTTGGAGCTTCATGCAGGGGAGAGAGGTTTCAGAAGAAGATTCCACAGATTGATCTAGTATAGGAACCCCCCTTCAAGGTGTGGAATCCCATTATTAAACTCTTGAAAATATTGTGCATGTATGAATATATCCAATCAATAAAACTATTGCTCAACAACATTGTCAGCCTTGAAAGATTTAAGAAAACATCACATCTCTAGATATTATAAACTTCTTATTGACTTCATCATAAAGATAATATGCTTTGGAGTACCCATAGAAGATACATTTGAAACTCCTTGCACTGAGTTTGTTTCTTTATTCCTTAGATACAATGCATAATGAGTGGATCCAAAAACCCTGTGATGCCTCACCAAAGGAATGTGGCCAAACAACAATTCATAGGGAGGCTTGTTTTTTATAGAATTATATGGACACCTGTTCTTTATATACAATACACATAGAACTGCATTATCCCAAAACATCAACTTAACATTCTTGAAAAACATCATGGAATATACCATATTTAAGACTGTCCTTTTCATTCTTTCAGTGACTCCGTTTTGTTGGGGATTATAAGGCATGATTGTTTAACGTTTGATCCCATGTTGGCGGAGATAATTTTCAAATTCATTTGATGTATATTCTTTTCCATTATCAGTATGAATAGATCTAATATGAGATTGTGCATCATTTTCAATCCATGCATGAAAGTTCTTGAATGTTTCAAAAGCTTTAGACTTTTTCTTTAATTAATAAACCCAACACATCTTGGTGTAGTCATCAATAAATTCCATCATACATTTATTACCATTTGCAGAAGGAATAGGCATTGGGCCACACAAATTAAAATGAATGAGTTCAATTTTTCTATGTCCTCTGGAATGAGAATCATGAAAAGACTATTTGTTGTGCATTCCTAGCATACAAGCATCACATTGCTAAAGTTTCCTAGGAATTGTAGGCAAACCAATAACACCATTTTTCTTTAACAAATGAAAGTTGTCATAGTTCAAGTGTCCAAATATAACATACCATAAAAGACTTGATGGAAATGTACCTTCATCATAGTGAGAACTATATGAATTTTTTTATGCACAACCAAAGGTTCCTTGTAGCTTCAGAAGTCTTTCTTCTTCTATCCCCATCATGACAAGTGAGTGATATGATGCTTTTCTGACTTCAAACTTTCCGTCAAATATATGAATGGAGTTTCCTTGTTGGTGGATTTGGAACAAAGACAAAAAGTTTCTCCTCAACTCTAGGATGTATGGAACATCGTGTAGAAGAAAGTTTGGAAGACCAGGCAGTTTGATCATGATGGTGCCAAGCCCTAATTGCTTGAGTTTTGACGTGTATGCAAAGTATATTGCTCCATGAACATTATAACTGAATTCTTCAAACAAATATCTCCTAAAATTCATGTGGCAAGTTGCTCTTGAATCAAGAAACCAAGCATCTTTCCATGAAGTAAGTGAAGTATTTAATAAGTCTTTAGTTACTTCAATGTTGCAATGTGCCACAACATAATGCGCTAACTCGGGTGTTTTTCCTTTCCCTTGGTCAGGTATTTACCTTTTCCTTCATTTCTTTCTTTCTCAAATCTATCCCAAGGAAACTTACCAGTGGAAGCATCATGTCCATCTTTATTGCATCGTATGCAATGAATATCAAACCTTTCTTGGAAATGTCTTCCCCCCAACTCTAAAGTTCTTCCTTCCTATTCCTCTTTGGCCACCTCTTCCTTTAGAAGAATCTTGTTCATGATTCTTCTCTCTTTATGCAAGGCACACAACTTATTTAGTATATTGAGGAGTTGTCTTATTACTAAAATCCTTCTCTCTTTCATCAAACTTCTTCTCAAGCAAGTCAAAGGTAATCTCCTTAAGGTTGCCACTTTCTTGCAATGACTCAAGGTAATGCGAATAGGTGGGATATAGTGCCTTGACATGAGCTATGATAGGAATATCTATTTCAACAGCAATGGCTTTTATGTCATGCATAATGGATCTTACTTTTGATGCTAAGGCAAGAGGGTCATCATTTTTCAACTCAAGGCTGAACAATTTAATCATCAATTAAACAACTTCAAGTTCAAAATGTGAGTCATACAATTCCTTCAACTTCTTTAAGGCTTCAAAGGAATTTTAAAATGGAGAAATATGATGATTCACCTCTTCATTTATTGATGTTGCAATCAAGGCATAGGCCTTGTTGTTCTTGTTTTCCCAAATTGCAAGTTCCTTGTCTGAAGTGGGAATTTGAGGTGCATTGTATCCTTATCCTTCACAAACCCCTTTCCACAACTCATTGGAAATGAGGGTGTGTTTTATCTTTCGAGACCACTCACCATAGTTCTCCTTGCCAATGAAAACTACTCCCACTATAGATATGAATAAATGTATCATTAAAAAAACTTTCTTCACAACCTTATTTGGTATCTTATATTTAAGTAAGATGTTAATTTAATATGTAAATGAAATACCTTCGCTCTTTATTATGCAAATAATCACATCATATAATATTTTACACCATATAAATGGGAGTCCAACATATAATATAAGCATTTGATATTATAAAGCGTCACTTATAAGCCCTTAAACATGCCACCAGTCATAATCCTCCAAGATGACCAATATTCGTATCATAAACATCCAAACATTAATCCATTCAAACTTCACATTCTTAAAAAGAACACAAAGCACACATTTTTTTTAAAGCAATGGTAACTTCACACCAAGGGTTCAGTCTTCAAGAATTTTCAACAAAGATCCAACGCTGCATTCACCATAACCATTCAACATATTTAAAAAAAATACTCTAGGCTGCATACCTCAATCCATGTCATCTCGCAGCACATTCAATGCACAATCATGCACCATCTATGTCCAGTGTTAAATTCAATGTAGCCAACATTCAATTCAAGCAGTGTTCACCACGGTTCTCTGTCAACATTCAACACATCATACAAATGAATTAATGAGCCATAGAAAAATATGTATTTTAACGAGCCAAAGGAATTGTCCGGAAAGTTATGGAAATTCTGGTCATATTTAGAGAAAATCCGGTAAGGATTTTTCTAAATCTAAATTATAGTTGTTGAATTGAGGCTTCTATGATCCATATCAAGTTTATGAGAGATTTTTCAGTGTAAATCACATGATATTTCATTTGTCGACGCGTTTTGAACCAACTAATGTGATTCATCGTCAGGACAAGTTGAAGAATCAGATCCAGCTTTGCACGTTAAATAGTCAGAGCAAAACCTCCAATGGCTGTAATTCTTGACCAAGCAATGGCTATATTGACTAAAGGCTAAATTTGACTAGGAAACGGTTAGTTGGACTGGATCTGGGGCATAAAAATAAGTTAATTTAATTGATTATTAAATTGATAGTTAGTTATGTCATTATTAAATTAAAATTCAAAGGGACACATGAATTTACATAGAGGTTTCTATTTTTATTAAAATTTAAATATATAATTTATTATTTAATATGATTATTAAATTCATAGCTAGTTATAAAAGTATTAAACTACTTAATAATATGTATAAAATATAAACATTAGAATACTTCAAGTGTTAGAAAGAATAAAACATATAATATTTTAAATATTCAGATTTATATTATTGTATATCTAATGTTTAATTAACATATTTATATAGATCGTTTCAATATTAAGTAATTATTTTTCTTTTATTAGTTAAAATTATTAGTATATAACTAAAAGCATAAACTGAATGTTATTAAAAACCTCATACTATATCAACAACTCAACAAAGAACAAAGGCCAGAAAATACGGGATAACAAGAACAAGCTATAAACGAGGAAGGGGAGGAAGGGAAGACAATGACTAGGAAAAGAGTGTTAGGAAGAGAGTGTTGGGACCCAACAACTACTGATCTTCCAGCCATCCTCTCTACTGATATTGCTCGGCTTTTTTTCAATCTCAAGGGCTTCCCTAAATTTTTGATGATGGAACTATGAAACTCTAGCAATAACACTAGTCTCCTCAATACAAACGCTTTGACAAATAAATTATAGTTGTTAAACTTCAAAATTTTAGGTGTCCTAGATGTTTTTTATGGTGATGAATCCATTTCCACCATCAAAAACATGATTCAAACACTACCTTTACAAAAAAAAAATTGAGATTTTTTTGCCCATATTCCGGCCACTTTTGGCCATCCAGGCAATTCCTCCGTGTCGATAGATGACTGCATAGAAAAAAAACCAGTTGTTTTGTCTCGAATACAATGTACACACAAGAGTGAACAACACAAGTTCATCATCCAACCTAACTCCCTTCAAAAAGATTCAAATCCTTCGATTTCAGTAAATTAAGACCCCACAAGCATTTTCTATATGCCTGCAATGGGCCTCCACGACTAGTATGTAGCAGTACTTACTAAAATGACCAGAGGGACAAAATATAGCAAAGAGTGGCAAGAGTTACAGCAGAAAGAGACTAATTTTGGGCCTAGGCCTATTCTCTGATACCATGAGTTTACCACCTAGTAGCCGGGAGGAACTGCAGAAGGACTAAAAGAGGGAAGGCTGCATGCTCATTATGAAATCAATCCCAGTAGAACCTGTAGATCCACCAGTAGAGGCTCCAATCAAATAATCCATTCCAATTGATACATATCGAGAGCCATACTCCACTGCAGAGGCACTCAACTCTACCTTCAAAGACTACGATACCTGCAAAGCTACAACTATTGCAATGGCTTCTTAGTAAACAACTACCTTTGGGTCTCGATTTCCCAATCAACGAATCGAAACAAGACAACCTTTACTTCGATATCATAGATTCGCTTACTCTCTTACCTAACCAGTAACCTGCAAAGGCGTAAGGAAAAGGCATCATAGTTAGAGCCAGAGGAACCATCTCCCACTCTTCCACCAGCATTTCACCTGGCATCCCTTCCGAGTTGAAAGTGTGTTCCAGAGCCTCTAACTCTGGATGAATTTGTTGCTATTGCATTAAGATAGAACATAATATATACATGGACAGGGTTTCATATTTTAATGTCTCCTCGTCTTTCAATTATGTTTATTTAGTTATTTACAATATTTACATATGATTTTTAATCCAAAATATTAGATGATCAACAATGCACAATTGTATGCATTATATAACTTGAAATGAAAGTACTTTACAATAAAACTAAATATAATGAACTACATAAAAACAGTAAACAAAATGTTGTAAATGGACAATAATCAAGAATTCACTATAAACAAGTCATTGCCCAAACTATGAGGGTTATGTGCAAAGAAAAGGAGAAGAAAAAGGAAAAAAGGAGGCTCTAATGAGTATAAAATTAATCAAGAATGAATATAGGATTTAATATGATATCATTCAACTAGCTTTCTACAAAGATTACTTCTGGGAACAATGGGGGGTTGTAAATTGACCTCAAAAAGATCAATCATGAAGGGTTATCAAAATAGAAAACCAATGGGATACTAATACTAATATGAAGAATAATGTTCTTAATCTCAAGCTATAATGGAGAAGCAAATGATCAGATCTATAAAAAAAATGGTCACACGGGTTTAATTGTCCTACTAATACAAATTACCAATTTATCTCCCAAAAACACATCTTGGTGGAGAAGTACTAGAAGTCCTCAAAGGGGTTTCTTTATTCCTCTTCAGGTTTAGAAGATAAAATATCATTGTTTTTTTATCTATTGACAAGAGGGAGCCCAAAAACCTACAACGGAGAAATAACTTGAAAAAAAAGTAAAATTTGGAAAAATTTGGAAATTTTGGCTAATGTAGGAAAATAACCTAGAAGTGCATTGACCAATGTAGAAAGTGGTTCAATAAATGCATTGACCAATGTATAAACTAAGCCAAAAATTGTGTTGACCAATGCAACGAGGGGAAAACGTGCATTGACTTTCTCAAGCCTATGTTTTTTGGGGTCTTCTATGGATCTACTATATGTTTCTATTCAAAGAATAATGACTTGGAAAACGCTTGGTAAAGGAAGAAAAACACCAAATTTCCCCAAAAAATACCAAAAATAGTAACTTACTAGAAGAGGAAAGGGGTGAAAGGTTATAACACACATTCCAAGACCTGAATTATTCAGATCCCCAGTGGAGACACTAACTGTTGGATGCCTTCATGCACAAGGGTTAGAAAAAAACTTTATCTACAAGTTACAAGTATTCCAATAATAAATAACAAGGGTTTATATGTAAACCCTAAGAGTGGCACACATTCATATAGTTGTCCATAAATCTACATAAAATATCAAAATAGAACTAGAAAAGAAAACACATAAAATATGAAACCATATAAAGAATGAAATAGTCCAACAAACCTAAAGAATACTTTATTAATAGTCACCTATGGAGAAGCTCCACTAAATTTTGGATCAAAGTACCTCCTCCTTGGGAGGGTTCATAGGCAACCCTTGTTGCAATATGTGATTATTTCTCTCCAAAGGGAAAAATAAACCGACAAGAAGAAAATAGAAAAATGGTAGAGAACTTCTATTGGAGAAGAATCTAAAGTTATAGGATCATAAGTTCAATGATGAAAATGGATCATGAGAAATGAGGAGAAAAGTCTTTCTATTTATAATAAAATGTTAGCTAGATTTTATGAGGTCAAATATAATAAAATATTTTTTGGACTAAACCAGGATTTAACTAATTCGGTATTTTATCATTATTCGTAAGAGGAAAAGGTAAAAATTAGTGGTTAAAGATTTATTGAGTTAATTGACCAAGAATAGGTAAAATAATTAGAAATAATTAATAAACAATGTGTTTATTAAATTACTTCTAGGTGAAAGGATAAAATAGGTCAGAAATAATTCATGAATAATGATTTAATAAATTATTTCTATGATAATGTTAAAATTATTAAGAAATAATCAGTAAATAACTAATTTATTGAATTATTCCTATGGCGACAACCTAAATGGGTGCAATTATGAGAATAACATAAAATTCATGAATTTATTGGTCTTCCTTGTGATTGTGGATTAATTAATAGAAATAACTTTAAAAAATGGTTCCTTAGGCTATTTCCTTAGGTGAAAGTGAGTTTTAATGTGTAAAACTCATACTAACATCATGTCTTTCGGTCCACCTAATTATTTTATCTAGGTGAACACTTTTTGTGTGTTAACACCTCACCTTGAATGAAATTTAGGGAGTAGACATCAAGAAAAATCGGGTCCCATCAACAAGGCATAATAATGTACCCAAGTAAAAACTTTCATAAGTGGACAAAAAGAATGAAAACACATAGGGAAACAAAAATCCTATCCAAAAGAGGAAAAGATTGTTGGCATTATGATGCATGTGTTGTACTTGATGGCAACCCTCTCATAGAAGATCATCTCACTTGTATACATTCAGATG
>APFE031162624.1:21431-58838 GCA_000404065.3 Pinus taeda | reverse complement strand
CAAGGCTGAATTTGAACCATCATGTTTTGAAGATGCATGTACTAATGATGTTTGGATGCAAGCCATGCAAGAAGAGATGGATTCCATTCAAAGGAATGACACTTGAAAGTTGACAGAACTTCCACATGACGAGAAAAAGATTGGCACCAAATGGGTCTATAAGATAAATTTATCAGTGATGGGAGTGTTGAAAGACACAAAGCAAGATTAGTTGCTAAAGGATTCACACAGAAGTATGGAATTGATTATGAAGAGACATTTGCACCAGTAGCAAGACAGGAGACCATTAGAATGTTGATTTCATTAGCAACTCATAAACAATGGAGCATAAATCATATGGATGTGAAAAGTTTCTTCTTGAATGGGTACTTAGAAGAGGAAGTATATATGGAGCAGCCACAAGGTTTTGAAGTGGAAGGAAAGGAGAATAATGTCTACAAGTTGAAGAAGGCTTTGTATGGCCTCAAGCAAGCACCAAGAGCATGGTATGCAAGGATTGATGGATACTTTTAGGAAAATGGCTTCCAGAGAAGTAAGAACGATCCTACCCTTTACTACAAACAAGAAGGTATTGATATTTTAATCATAAGTTTGTATGTTGATGATCTATTGTATATGGGTAGTAGTTATAAGATGAATGATAAATTCAAAGCTACTATGATGAATGAATTTGAGATGAAAGATCTAGGCATCATGAAATATTTTCTAGGAATGGAGGTTTATCAAAGTAAGGATGAGATTTTCATTTGTGAGACGAAGTATGCACAGGATATGCTAAATAAATTTGATATGCTTGATTGTCATCCATCCCCTACTCCAATTGCTCATGGAGAGGTGTTATGTAGAGAGAATGGTGCTGATTTAGTTGATGAGAAAACTTACAGAAGTATTGTGGGGAGCTTCATATTTCTAACCCACATAAGGCGATATTACATATTCAGTTTCACTTGTTTCAAGATATATGACAAATCCATCTGAAATACATATGAAGGCAGCCAAAAGGATTTTAAGGTATGTGAAAGGCACTCTAAATTTTGGTATTCATTACTACTCTTCTGAAAAGTTCAATCTTGTTGGATTTAGTGATTCGGATTGGGGAGGTAGTCTTGATGACCGTAAGTCCACATCTAGAAATTGTTTCTCTTTTGGTTCTGGTTTGATTACATGGAGCTCAAAAAAAGAAAGCATTGTTGCCCTCTCATCTACAAAAGCGGAGTATGTTGCAGTTACCTCAGCAAGTACACAAGCTCTTTGGCTCAGAAAAATTTTGGAAGAAATTGGAGAAAAACAAGTTCAGCCTACAGTGATTTATTGTGATAATGTAAGTGCCATCAAATTAGCAAAGAATCCAGTTCATCACAACATGACAAAACATTTTGACCTGAAATATCACTTTATTTCACTTCATTAGAGATTTGGTGCAGAAGAAGGATATTGAATTAAAGCATATAAATACTCAGCATCAACTAGCAGATATCTTCACCAAAGCAGTGGCAAAATATCAGTTTTTGGCAATACGAGATAAGATAGTAAATCCTCATTAATCATTAAGGGGGAGTGTTGGAAATAATGCTTAACTAGTTATGTAAAATGGTGACAAAGTAGCCAGCAGATTTTGTATTCACTGCAAAATTAAAGCAGCAGATTGTTAGGGTGGTCAGTGCTGTAAATTCGCTGTAATGTCAGTAGATTTGTTTTAGAGTTGATTTTAGTAATAGTTTTACTATATAAGAATGTAGTTAATAGTTGAATGAATGAATATATGAGATTCGAAGCATTTTTTAGCTCACAGAGTCACTGTGTTTTTTAATTGTTTTATTATTTTTTATATGTATTTTTGTTCATAGTACTATTGGCTTGTCAATGGGCATAAAGAAGAAAGAAATATAGTTGTGCCATCTTATGATTAAAAAGAAAAATAAAGAAAAATAACTACGTGTTGCAAAGTCCGATGGTTGTCAATGGGCATAAAGAAGAAAGAAATATAGTTGTGCCATCTTATGATTAAAAAGAAAAATAAAGAAAAATAACTACGTGTTGCAAAGTCCGATGGTTAAAAAAATGTGAAGAAAGATACAGTGGCAAACCAGAAAGTGGATGACGTGGTATTTTTCATCTATCACGACATCACTTGGTGCAAGAACCTCTATATATAAGCCATGGCAGTAGGGTTCTAACGCACAAATCTCGGTTCGTTATTTCACCTCTCCCAGTATGCCAAAAGCCGTCGTATCATATAAGCCAACAAAAATGGCTCTGGTTTCCGTTGCATCGTTCGTTTCGATGAGCAGATCGTTGTTCAGTTCTCCTTATCAACTGAAGGCTATCGATGGAACAATCCCAAATCTTGTAATATGCAGGAAACGGGTGTCCGTAACACCTTCCATTCATGTGAGTTCGACCACATCTGTATCTAAGACGCGTAGGCGATTATCGTTACAATCATTGGGACGATGATCTCATTGACTCTCTCGCAACGTCTTATGAGGTAGTTAACTAACTTCATAAAAATTTATTCTTCTGCATCATCCTCTTTTCGTTAAGAATTAATTTATTGTATAATGTGGGTCAGGCACCTTCCTAGCGAGAACGTGTTGATAGACTTAACGGGGAAGTAAAACATATGTTCAATTCGATGGCAATGGAAGATGGTCGATAGCGTTGAACGTTTGGGGATCGATAGGCGTTTCCAAAATGGGATAAAATTGTTTTCAGGTCAGTCCCCCTACCCTTATCATCATTTTTAATCTATGCTTTATATATCGAATACACATGATTATAGCATGAAAGATATTTTCCATAGTTACACCGTTACTGCTCCCAAGCATTGGAGAGGCATTGGAGAGCAAGTATCTGAGGCTCCCTTGTGGCTGGGTGTTTGAGTTTGGGAGCTAATAGGAAACTTTTCAAAATAGTAGGGAGTTTCAACTAGTACTTTGAAGTTTTTAGGTAGTTATTTTTGAAGTTTTTTGAGCTTCAGTGCAATGAATAAGTGCAAGCTTAGGTGTATTTGACCTTGCAAGCTTGGGTGCTACTTAAACTAATGGAACTATGTGAAGGGAAGGGTATGCCACTTGGTTTATATTTGGACATGGGTCAAACAACCTGTTTATCGAAAGCTCTTCTATCCAAATGAAGATGACGCTTTTGGCCAAAATTCTCATGATGTACCCTATGGTGGATGGATATAAAGGAATTTAGAAAGATTGTTGGCCACTAGAAAAACCATTATTATTGCCAGAGCCTAACTGAACAAATGGACAAAATATAGAAATACTAAATAAAAAAAAGTTGAAATTATGAAATTTAAATATTATTAAAAACAATTTTTAATTTGATTTTCATATTTATTTAAGTATAAAATATATATTAACTTGGAAATTTATAATTTTATTATACAAACTCTTTTTAAAATAACATTGGATTTAATTCTTTTAATTACTATTAATATATACTTTATTTTTTCTCATGTCTATTATGATTAGATGTAATATATATATAGATAATATTGGTGAGATTACAGTAAGGGCTATGAATTAAACCAATGATTACATTAGATTAGTTTTATCAGAAATCCCTAATAATTGGAAGTAATACAATCATTTTTTCCACTTTGTAATTTGTGTGTTTCTTTTGTCGCAAAAGAATTTGATTACCATTTTAAATAGAAATAAATAAATTATTTTATTTTTATTTTAATAAATATTAAATTTTAATATATTATATTATTTCTACAACTTGAAGTTCCTTGTAAATTTGGGCTAATAGTTGTAGCATCGCCAGATACTCGTTCCCGGATATCGGAAGTACCTGCTTACCCAAAACTTGTGCAACATAGGTATTTTCCCAACGGCTATTGGAAAGAAAAACGCATTGGACGTGGGAGACAAAGTGCTGTGACTGATCTCCACTCAACCGCCTTAGGACTCCGAACTCTCAGACAACATGGATATCCAGTGCCTTCAGGTATACATCAATTTTTTTTTAAATTAATTACCCTTTGAACAATTACATTATAACTGACAACTGCCATTTACGAAGACACAATGACAGAAACATTGATATCAGATGTGTTAGAACACTTCAAAGACCACAACGGGCAGTTTACCTGCTCCGCCATTCAAACAGAGGTAGAGATAAGAGGAGTACACAATTTATTTTCGGCATCCCTAATTGCGTTTCCGGGCAAAAAAGTTATTGAAGAGGCCGAAATCTTCTCTATAATGTATTTAAAACATGCCCTACAAAAGATTGCGGTGTCTAGTCTTTCACAAGAGGCGCGGTAGTAATACTAACATCACATCCGCTAATAAACATCGTATATCATTATTTGTTCGCATGTGTTTTATATTTTCAATTTTGTCGACGGCAGATAGAGTACGCTCTGGAATATGGTTGGCACACAAATCTGCCACGACTGGAAGCAAGAATGTACAGGGAAGTATTTCCACAAGAGTAGGTTCATTATTTTTTTTTTATGTAACACCAATTTCACTTCTATAACATAAATATTAGTTTTTCTGTGATATGTTTAGTTGAATCCACAAATGCTCCTCGTATAGATCGATATATGTTGACATAAAGACTATCCTGTATCAAAGAAATGTGTATTATAATAATTTAGTTCCAATGGAAATGGTTAAATTAATGACGCGCTAGATGAACATGAACAGGCAGACACTCATAGAACTTGCAAAAGTGGAGTTCAACATCTTTCACTCGTTAGAAAAGAGGGAGTTACAATATGTCACCCGGTAATAATCTGTATTGGATATTGTCCGAAAATCAATTGGATTTAAGTGGCGAAAAAATCAAAAGATTAAATAAATGAAGATTGTTTGTTTAGATGGTGGAAACTACTTCCCAAAATCGCATTATAGACAACTGCGAAACATTATGGGTTCCCCCAACTGTCATTCATGTTACATATTCACGTGGAGTACTACAATATTGCATCTTGAATTGCAACCGATCCTAAACATTCCGCATTCCGACTTGGCTTTGCGAAAATGTCTCAACTTGTAACGGTGCTCGACCATATCTATGACACGGCTCAATGGAAGAGCTCGAAGTCTTTACAGGCTACTAGTAACATGTTTTGTTTTCGTTTCGTTTTTTCTCATCTTCTTTTCATGTAAGGGTTGTGAAATAGTTGTCAAAGTGAGGGACCATAAAAATATTTTAAGGTAATAGATATATTCAAACTTCAATCAAAAATTAACATTCATATCGTTTTAAATTACAAGCAAACACGTACCACGATATGCCGTTTCCGTACACTAACCAGCATGACTAACAGTTATGTGTATAATGATCAGATGGGACCCGTCGTTGGTAGATTGTCTTCCAGAATATATGAAAGGAGTGTAAATAGCTGTCTACGACAGCTCTTCAACGAAATGGCCAAAGGGGCCGAGAAAGTTCAAGGCCGAGACGGAGTCACTTATGTTCGACAGGCTATATGTAGGAAATTTATATTTCTAGGAGGGGCAGAAAGCTATGATTGTCGCGAACCTACTTAGCTTCGTGCACCGCGGCGCTGATTTGGCGCAGCTACCTTCGCGCAAAGTGAATTATTTCACACACTTAGATTTTGCTAATCCCGGAGCCTATGAGTAGAATTAATGAATAATATTCCATCACTGCAAAAATAACAAAGTAGGTTTGGAGCAACAAACTAAAACTTAGTAGTATTGGGTTGTTAAACATGAAAATATATTTAAATGATTAAATGAGAATGGGGCACATTCACCAAGTAAAATAAAAGTTTTATAGTGATTTACACTTAAGTGAAATAACACACAGTGAAACATAGTAAATGTTGTTTTCACCTCTACCAAAATTTCCTCCACCATTTTCATGAGAGAGATCAAATTGAAACAACTTACCTCATAGAAGTAAGAATACTTGGAAAGATGAGAGCATAAAGATAGAGTGGGCCTTGTTAGGGTAAGTTGTAGTGACCATAAATTTGACATAGTAAATATTCAAGCTTGACAGGGACATGAACCTTTATAAATGAGGACCTCATTCCAACAACTATGCTAAATTAAGGAAGGATGTTTAAAAGGTAAATGAATGGAAAAAGGAAGGAAAATGGAAAAACATTAGAAATGGGAATGCTTTGATAGAAACCAAAAATGAAACCAAAAATGAGACTAATAAATAGGAATTTGGAGCACACAAGAGCATTTTTCAGAACTTTCATCTCTTTTCATATTGTATATTTCTTTTGTAAAGCTGGATCAAAATGAAATTGATGTTATTGTTTTAGTAAAAAATTGGGAGATGATGAGTCTAAGGTACATCACATAGATGTATTTGTTTTATGGCCAATGTGGAAGAATAAATCGTCATGCAAAGGAATTGGAGGAATATATATATATATATATATATATATATATCCTCATACTCAAAATTATAAGATAAATATTAGCAATTGGTACATTTGGATCGAAATATTAGACCTTTTATTTCAAACCTATCAACTCTATCTTTTAAGAGAAAAGAAATCTAGATTAAAATTTCCTTTATAATTTATTTAAGAAATATATTTGTAGTCTAAGGAATGAAGGTATTTTCCTTTTGTTTGTATAATTTAATGCTAGAACCCCAACTAGCCAAGTTATTATTCTTAGCAATGATTCCAACCCTGATCTTCCTTGACTAGATAAGGACCTTATTTTAGGGACCTTATTTTAGCTAATAAGTACAAAAGAAATTTTGAAGACACGATGAAGAACAAATTTTCTACTAGGTTAGTCAATATTTATAGTTCTCGACAACTTATAAATTGCAATGGAAAAATAAAGTGGAAAAAAGCCAACTAGATGACTCATACTCATGGAATTGGTAGTAGTGTCATGGATTATGTGGTACATGATATCCTTGCTTCCAACTAAATTGTAAATTTTGACCTCCTAAATGAAAATTATATTGTATTTGACGACTGACATTTAACATTAATTCTTAACATTTCCATCCACAAAATTGACATGCAAGGTAATTGTGAGAATAAAAGTCATTGCTTTACAGAAGTAAAATGGAACTCTTCTTAAAGTATTTAGGTAGGGATTTCAAACTCTTCACTTATAGAGATAACATAAAGAATGGCTATCATAATTTTACTACAACCCTCTCCCCTTTCATTAGTAGGTTCTACATTGAGATTTCATATAAAAAAATAATAGAATTGTCAAAGCTTGGTATGACAAGGATTTTAAAATTGCTAGAAAAGTGATTAGGGATACTTTTAATGAATTTTTAAATCCTAAGAAGATAAATATGTAAAAATATCTTATTAAAACGACCAAAAGGTGATATATAAATAAAAGGAGAGATAATTTGGCGCACTTATTGTTGGCTTAGGGGGTCTTGACCGAGGTTCAGAGTTAGTTGCGCCAACCAATGAATCCCTACTCTATTGGCCCTTTCAGAAACAACCTACATAGCGCAGGCTGCAATCTCACTCGAATTAGTATGGGGGATGCAAGAACCAAGTTCTGTTTCCAAATATTAGTGTGATGTCTTTTAGCACCCCAGATCTACCTTCATGCAGAATGATACACTCTTAATTCACCTTGATGCAACTATGTCAAAATGGCCTTTAGCCCTTCACGAAGGTTTACGTTTAGTCTTTGTGGACCTTTCACAATCAATATATCTACTTACATGCATCAAAAAGTAGTCCTATGTTCGGGTTCACGCAAATTTACTTAATTTATTAATAAAAGTCAGAGAGATCACCATAGTCTTTGCAAAAATACATAAACATGTTTTGCGTACATCATTAACAGTTATTCAACAAAATTGCGTGACATTCAACCAATATTCCATAAAACACATTATTCATAGACAACATATAGCATTAAAGGAAATAAAGATATACACAAGAATTCTTTGGTAATTATCTTTATTAATCTTCAATTCAGGATTACAAACTCAAAACTACCCTACACACTTAGTTGCAGGGGTCTACGCACTTAGTTGCGGACTCTACCTAGGCCTCTATGCACTCAGTTGTAGAGCCTTTCTTCTCCTATCCGAACAACTTCATTTTGCTATCACTTCTCAGCTATCATTATTCACTATCCATATCCTCCCTTAGACTCTCTAAGACACACCTATTTATAGCCTTTTTCATACAACGCCATGGTCCACAGACCATGGGCGGATCTCAAAACTGACTCAAACTTTACATAAAGAAAGCAGTTAAACCCCTTTGACTCCTACTCATCTACGTGCTTTGCATCCACAAATCATGGAGACTTTACATTAAGTACAAAAATGTATCAAAACTTGGGTGATATTAACCGCAAAACTGACCCAGGGGCCCCCATCCCAATGGGTCCCCAACATAAAGATCGTGACTCACCCTCGAGTCACTCAGCTGGCCTTGCGATCTTACTGCGAAGATCCCCTGAGTTCCACGTAGATCATTGGGACCTCGACAACGTTCTAAGTTATTGCTTGCTTGACTTCCTCAACCAATTTTTTCATGGCTAGTCCTTCTACGACCAACCCCATCATCTACTGTGTCTACTGCAGTCCTTTAAGCTTATCCTGAATATTATTCATGACTTGATAAGCCTCCTCCAATCATGGATGCAACCTAGCCTTTAGAAAAGGCCTCCTTCTTATGTCCTTCCTCTACTTGCATTAGGAGATGCTTTCCCTCATGTAATTTGGAAAGGCGCTTCCCTGGTGCTATGGAGCACATAGTGGCCCTCACTTCATTGTATTTCCGCTGCAAGTCCCTTACTTGTGTATTCATCATATGCAGGTTCGGTTCCTCCTGCAAATTGGTCACTAACTCCACTATTTTCTCAAACAATGCCATATAGTAAATGACTGTGTCATCCACGGTGGCCATTCCTTCCTTTATCGCATCTCCGCACTAATCCCAGACCTCAAGAGGAGTTTTGAGCCATAAATTTAACTGTAGCTTTATGATATTCATGTGGAGCTCAAATTGGACTCGGCCAACCTATGATTTAGCTTTGCACACACCAACGACTAGTTTTCTGATCTTTTCTTCTGGATGTACGTCCTCCAAGATGTGAAGCTCAGGTACTATCTTGAATTCCTCTGTGACTACTGACTCTAGTCATGAAATTTATGCCTGCAGTGTCTCCCTTTCCTTCAGAGCTTGTGTCTTTTTAGCAAACATATGCTCATTGTTCACTCTGTACTCCTTGATGAGGTTGAGGGCACACTGCTCCTGGGATCTCATTTCATCTGCCACCCCTCCATGCAGCATGTGGAGGGTCTCATTGGAGAGTGTCGTTATATTTAGCCTAATGTTTTTTATAGCTCTCAAGAAAATGTGATCATCAACAAAATCTACGCGAAGGGACCCATCTGGTAATGCTATGTTTCTAAGGTCAAGGGTCCTTATTAACTCGGTTTCTTAGATCGTCCTAGATGCCAGACTTTCTTTCTCCACACTCGCTTATTCATTGCCCTCATGTATTCTGCTTGCTTGGATCTACAACTCACATAGGTCCTTTTGGACACTCACTAGCATCTGCATATATTCCTGCTTGAACTACTACAACACTTTAATCGTGGTATCCTTCATTTTATCCCCTACCTCATTGAGATCGCCTTCTATTAAGACCATGGGATCAGCTTGTGACTTATCTGATTTCTGATTCTTCCTTGTTCCTTCCTGCTGCTCCTTGCCATGTTTATTTAGAATGAATGGGGTGCTCTTCCCCACATCTCCTTTGCTACCTTGGCCTGAAAGTTCCTCCTCCTCTATCTCTGGTGAAGGTGACTTGTCACTTTTTTGTGACTCACACTGCTCCTATTCCACCTACTCCTTGGCAATGCATTCTTACTCGACACGACCCTTTTTAGTTGATTCCTTCTTTCTCCGTGCTGCCAGATTATTCACAACCTACTTAGTTGCCTCCTTTCTCTTCTGTGTAGAAGGACTCTCTCCACCTATGCTTTGTCCTACAAGTAATTCTGATGGAGCATGCTACTCTGCAGGCAATTTTTCTACCACCTTTTGTACATTTGCTTCTATCACTAAATATGGAAAGTCGTCCCATTTTTGCTCTGGATCCTTCACGCTTGAATGTACACTCTATGGAAGTTTGCCTTGTGTTGGGTAGCGCAAGCCCCATGGAACAAGTATGGGTTGAGAAGCCCAGAATTTTGGGTAATATTAGGGTAAAAGACTCCACAAAAAGTGCTAGCGTGAAGTATAGTATGTTGATAAAAAGCGTAGTCTGCCCAAAAATAATGTAAAGAAATATGTAATAGAGTTGGCCCATGGAGGGATAGCGGGCCAAGGGAGAGTATAAATAGAGCGCGGCTCTATGAGGGAAAAGTAGTTCTTTTGAGAGATGGAATGTAATGGGTTATGAAAGGAAATAGCTTAAAAGCGTCTGTTAGTCTGAGTAGAGGGAGTAGGGTAGAAGGTATAGGCCCTGCAGCTATGTGTGCAGAGGCTTGGAAAGTTCGCAGTTGTGTGTGTGGACCCTTGCAGCTGAGTGTGCATGGTGGATATGGATGTATTGTGGAAGATTAATAATAAAGATAAGTTTCTTCTGAATTCTGTGTTTATTGCAACTTTGATCTTTTATGATAATAAACTATTATGATTTCTGCAATTGCTACGGTTGAATACATGTGAACTGGGTTAGTCTTGATGTGCAAAGTAACCAAAAGTAATAAATGTTTACTTAAAGATCATTGTAAGTAGATCAAACCAGTAATAAGTGATTCCATTTGTAACAAGCGCAATAAGGATATTCTGATTTGCACGGATTTGGCATAACACGAGGTTGTAGAACATCACGCGAGCCGCAAACCACATCCAAGACATCCCCAAGGTGCAGAAACCTGGTTCCAGCACCCTCCCCTGCTACCTTGGGTGAGACCTCAGTCCGCGCTTCACAGGCTATTGCAGAAAGGGTCGTAGCTACGAGATTTGTTTGTCTAAATAATTCTTCTGAACCTGAGTCAAGCCCATATAAGCCAACAAATGGTTCCATTTCCAGGACCGAGATCTGCCTAAGGGGTGTTTGTTGTGAAAGACGACGACGCTAGAGCAAAGAACGACGAAGGATTAGGATATTAGTAATGGCGAGCACCATCCAGTTACCACTATTCAAGGGAGTAGGAAGTGAAGATCTCAAAAATTTTTGGTTTGTACTGAATTAAGTATGGAACACATAACAGATCATAGATGATAATATCAAGAAAGTCGTCTTAGTCAGCACACTACAGGACCGAGTGCTAACATGGTATATGAAGTATTCAGGGCATCAACCCAACAACAGGGATAGCCGACATCTACACGGAGTTAAAAAGGAGTTCAGTCAGCCAAAATCAAAGTCACAGTCTGTCGTCGGATTCAAAGAAATCATGATGATGCCTGGTGATGCCATATCTGAAATCGGCTTTGTCACAGTAGAATATCTCAACCCAAGCAGAAGTGTTGGAGGCAACAATGTAGCTGCACGAAACCCCAGTATAGGACCCATGGTTTGGAGTTTAGCAAATCCAAGTGCAAGTCCAAAATTTGTCTTTGGAAATACAAAATTTAAAGCAAGATCAAGCACGAGAAGGTCTAGAAGAAGTTTGGTGCATCAATTGTAGGGGCCAGGGACATGATAAAGACCATTGTCTAGTCACGATAAACATTGTGTTCATGGGGGGCCAAGCACCATTGCGACCAAAGGCATAGGTAGAGCCGAGCATGATCGCCCCGCTCTAGTGCGCAAGCTGTCAAGTAGGAGGAAAACACAACATGGATAGTTGCCATCTGTTGCTAAAATACAATCAGACCCCCCAACACCTCTTTTGCAACTTTTTTAGATTAGTGGGTCACAAGGACAGAGATTGTTGAATGTTGGTGGATCAGGCATCTGCCTACCGAATATAAACTGTGAGACGAGGTCAAAATTTGGTTGCAACATTTGTGTGTGGTGGATTCCAAGGACGGGGTCGAGGATGGGTCGGAATGGTACGCGTGGGATTGAACAAATCCAACTTGAGTGTCATGTCCCTATTGCAAACAATTCGACCATGAACAGCTAGATTGCCCTATGTTGTTAGCACAGATTCATTAAAAAAGGAAAAAGCCTCCTACAACGACACAGAATGTCGAGATGATAAGGGCCGAACCACGTGATGAAGAACCTAAAGTAAATACGGTACTAAGGAGTGGTGCAATCTTAGAAGGAGATCAGTCTGAGCCGTATAAGGTCCCTCGATGTTAACACCTTTCATAAAAACTTGCATGAGGTTACTTCACAATAATAGGGTAGTGAAAGGATTGCAGGAGGTAATTAAGAAATACGCAGAATGGGGAGAACCTCACATAGTCCGATGAATGGGGAGCCATACATCGCGGACGAGACAAGAAATGCAGTTAAAAGCACAGATTAGTGACTATGAGATGGATCAGGTCATTCTAGACCTCAGTTCAGATGCAAACGTCTTGGCCAAGAATACGTGGGAGCATATCGTCAAGCCCCCACTCCAATGATCTCTGATCCAATTACAGATGGAAAATCAATAGAAGATCTTGCCCATGGGTAGGCTACAAGGAATCACCGTAGACCTAGATGGTGCAAGCACTAGAATGAATTTTGAAGTTATTGAGATAGTGGACGAGGAAAGCCCGTACCCTACATTGTTGGGAAGAGACTGAACCATTAACATGAATGGGATTATCAATTTCAAGCACACAAATATGATATTTGAGAAAAAGTCGCGCCATGTAGTTGTTCCACTAGATACAACTAAGGACCCTGCTACACGGAACCTATGCGTGATGACAAGTAGGATGAAGCATTGGATTGCATATACCAAATTGTTGCACAAAGTCCAATAAAGGGTAAGGTAATGAAGGAACGAAGAATTTCACAGGGTTACACGGAACCATACACTGATGATTGAGAGGAAGGAGACGAGCAATGGCAGAACAAAATGAACGGGGCAACTACTTTAAGCTGCAATATGGTGACAAAATCCATGTACTGCATTAAAGCTCAGGATTGTGAGAAATTAGTGCATGATGGGCTCACAATAGTAAATTAATTCGTGGAGAAGTTTGAGAGTGCAATACCAGAGTACCAGCGATTTGATGCACTCAAATGGGCATTGTATGTGACATCGACGTGATGTTGGGGTACCCATGAAGGCACTTTCGCGGATTGGAGAAGCTGTAAGCGCATGATGCATATATGATTTGGGAATCCAGCACTCCAATTAACGGAGAAATATGATGGACAAGAAAATCCGCGCATACATCTGAGCAAATGGACCAAATACTATGGAGAAAAGCCGCAACTAGAATGGATACACCTATTTTATCATACCTTAGATGTCATCCCAAGGAATTGGTATACTAAAACAGAGCTTCGACGTGGCACAGGTGAGTGGGATATCTTGCGCAAAAGTTTTCTATCAACATTTCTTTTTGAGGATCAATGGATGGATAAAGTGGACGATGCGTTAAAGCTAGTAAAGACCGCAATTTTCATGTTGTGGCTTGAACCAGAACAAGTTGTGCAACTAGACTGGTCGTGACATTTGAGCCAAGCCTTGGAATGTTACAATGTAAAAGGAGAAGGGGACGAGGTTGATCCATGCGACATCAATATACAAGAATTTGAAGGAATTCGAGAAGTGTGTGAACCCGAAATAGAAGATCCAGACGTCGCAGTGACATTAAAAATGAAGCAAGTGAATATCGGAACAGAGGAAGAACCGAAGTATGTTACGCTTGGGGATTACTGGGACAATGCTATAGTGGAAAAGGTCATTGAGCTACTCAAGGAATATTGAGACCTCTTCCCTACTAAGAAGAAATTGGTGACACGGGCAACAAATTTCACTATGATTGTCAACCATCTCTACAAGATGGGCCATGATGAGATATTATACAGATATGTACCAGAGTTTGAGTGAGAACAGATCCTTGTCGAAGCACATGGAGGGGTTGTTGGCAGACATTATGCGGGCTTCACCATAGCCCAGAAGGTTCTTCGCGCCGAATTATGGTGGCCCACCCAATATCAAGATTCAAAAGCATACTTCCGGGTTTGCGATTTATGCCAACGAATAGGTAAGCTACCATGAAGAGATGAAATGCCACTTCAGCCCCAGGTAACACTACAGCCATTTGAGAAATGGGCAATCGACTTCATAGGGCCTATTGAACTGTGAGGGGAGACGGACGCGCACTATATTATCACTGCGACTGAATACTTGACCCAATGGGGAGAAGCATAGCTAGTTAAGGATTGCATAGCCGTGACAGTGGCAAAATTCTTGTTCGAGAATGTGTTGACCAGGTTTGGGTGTCTCGATATTCTCATGAGTGATCGAGGAACGTATTTTTTGAACGAAACCATTAGCGCACTCACTAAGGAATTCCAAATACATCACCAACAGAGCATGCCATACCATCCACAAGCAAATAGGACCATTGAGACATTCAACAAGATTTTGGAAATCACGTTGACTAAGATCTGTAATGCACAACGGAAATATTGGGAATTGCACATCCCTACTGTGCTATGGGCATACTGAACCACATGCAAGAAGTTGATAGGCCAAACACCGTTTCGACTAGTCTATGATAAGGATGTCATGATGCCTATGGAATATATCATGCCCAGCCTACGGATTGCAGTAGCTACGGGAATGGAAGATCGAGGGGCATTGGAAGAAAGGCTCGCACAACTCAATGAACTAGATGAAGAATGATTTCTGGTAGGATTTCATTAGCAGGTACAAAAAGAACATGAGAAAGCATGGCATGGTCACCATATCAAGGTGCGCACGTTCAAGAAGGATGATATCATATTATAATATGACAGTAAGTTCGAAAAATTCCCAGGTAAACTTCTTATGCATTGGTTGGGATGTTATGTCATTAAAGAAGTAACTTATGGGGACACAGTTCAGCTGGCTAAGCTCAACGAAGACCCCTTCCCAGGAAGAGTAAACGGAAATCATCTGAAGCTCTATACGAGCTAGCCAACCGCCTGCCTAACCGTTCCATGGAGAGTCTCACTGCTCTGATCAGTTGAAAAAGAATGGGGGATGATAAACCAATTTGGGGGATAGATTCATGGGTATCAAGGTGCAATTGGCCAACAATCTGGGCTGTGGTTCAATGGAAAGAGCCACACGGGTGTATTTCTCTAAGGAATGATGACCATTAACACCACTGTTAATGAGAAGATGGCTGCATTATGTGAAAAGTGAGCAGACGATGGGAAATTAATAGTAATAGTACGAGGCAGATATGAAATGATCGGCCATAAATTTTACACAGGAAGGGTACACGAGCTGAAATGAGCGGCAATCTGTTCATTTGAAGTTTGCATGGCTTATAAATCACCATGGGGAATCCGTTGGGCAACCTACACTTTGGAAATACAAATGAATTTGTTCAACATCTCTGCACTCGAAAAGTGCCCGAAGTTAGTAATCTGGCTAAAGAGGGGGCAGGACTCTCTATGGAGTCCGGTATTGATAGCTACAGGTATCCCGCAAGCTGCAGTATTACTAGCAGGGGATGTAGAGGAAACTAGGGAATGCGAAGTAGAATTGGTCTGGATGTCGTCGCCCCACCTAGGGGCAGGATGGCGCATTACAACAGAACAACCAAATGATGAACAGACAGTGACCATGGGTGAAGATGTAGTCAATAAGTTGCCTATGATGGTTTTCGATGAGTGGGATCTGGCGAACAACAGTGAGGGTCTTGCAAAATTACAACATAGGTTGATGCAGATAGTGTGCAGAAAAGATACATTGGTTGGAAAGGGTTACAGTGGTACTAGGAGGTCCCATATGTGGCTCCCCGGTCGTGCTAAAATCCTCGAAGGGGGTGTTCTGTGTTAACCGAGAAGAGCAGAACAAGCATCATCAGATGCGAGATATGGTCAAAACACTAAAGCAGGAAAAGCATTGTAGGAGAAAAAGAAATAGTAGTTGAATGACGAGCGCCACTTACCGACAGGCAAACCACGAAGCCAAGACAGAGCATCTAGCCACACTAGTAAGTGACTTGGGATGAGTCACAATGATTTTGTTGGGGGACTGTTGGGTAGCGCAAGGCTCGCTGAACGAGTATGGGGTGTGAAGCCTAGAATTTAGGGTAATCTTAGGGTAAAATACTTCACGAAAAGCATGGAGTACGAACTATAGTAGGTTGAGTCAAAGGGTAGTCTGCCCAACAATAATTTAAAGAAATAAGTAATAGAGACGGCACACGGAGGGATCGTGAGCCAAGGGAGAGTATAAATAGAGCGTGGCTCTATGAGGGAAAAGTAGTTCTTTTGAAAGATGGAATGTAATGCGTTCTTAAAGGAAATAGCTTAAAAGCATTTGTAAGTCCAAGTCGAGGGAGTAGGGTAGAAGGTAGAGGTTCTGCAACTGTGTACGCAGAGGCTTGGAAAGTTTGTAGCTGTGTGCGTAGACCCCTACAACTAAGTGCACAAGGTGGATCTAGATGTGTAGTGGAAGATTGATAATAAAGGTAAGTTTCTTCTGAACTCTGTGTTGATTGCGATTTTTCTGTTTTATGACAATAAACTATTATGATTTATGCAATTTCTATGGTTGAATACATGTGAACTAGGTTAATCTTGATGCGCAAAGTAACCAAAAGTAATAAATGTTTTCTTAAAGACCATTGTAACTAGATCAAACTAGTAATAATTGATTCCATTTGTAACAAGCACGATAAGGTTATTTCGATCTGCACAGATCTGGCATAGCACGAGGTTGTAGAAAAACACGTGAGCCCCAAACCACATCCAAGACATCCCTAGGGTGCAGAAACCTAGTTCTAGCTCCCTCCCCTACTACCTTGGGTGAGACCTCAGTCCACACTTCGCAGGCTGTTGCCGAAAGGGATGGTAGCTATGAGATTTGTTTGGCTAAATAATTCTTCCAAACCTAGGTCAAGGCCATCTAAGCCAAAACCTTGAATTCCACATAGGGTCACAACTACATGAACAAGGTTAGGAACAACCTCAGATGCTGGTTAATGGCCATGAAAAGACTCATTTCCATCAAGACCCAAAATATCTTTGTGTCAGTAACTTGTGTGGGATCCTTTGTGGCCCATAAGGAAGTGAATTGCGATGCCTCCGATAATCCTTCCTCAAGTGGAGGAAATTTGTTGTCCTCTTGTAATTCGCATGCAACAAGCACAATCAATAGCAAAAACCAAGCGTAGTGGAATGGCTTGGTTACATCTCGGGCCTCTCGACAGTTCTCTAGAAACTGTTGACAGAGGTATCTTGACCAATTAAATTGTATGCCCTTCGCGCACTAGGCAGTTAGGGAAACTACAGATGCCATAACTTCATTCGCGTAGGATTTCCTCATCACCTTCCCTGCTAAGATCTGGGCGGCTAGTTGAACTATTGGGTCTTTTATGGGTAGAATTAAATACCCTCGCGACTTATTCACGAGGCCATAATCTTTCTTCAATGTTTCTACAAGGCGTTTTTCTCCCATATTTTCGCCAAACTCCCTAGCTGGGTTCTTGCCGTTATAGGGCAGGTTCATGATTCTATGAATGAGAATGTCTATGATGGGGATAGACCAACCTAGCCATAAACACCCATTGTGCACCGATGTGAGTAGCTAGCACGCACAAATTGTGTTAATGGGGGTGCAGTGATAATGGGGCACCTAGAACAGATTGAGTAACCTTGAGTTCTCAACACCATGGACCCATTTCTCCATTTCCAATGTAGTAACAATTGACTCTGCCTAGTAGACATTCCTTATGTACTTATCCATCGCCAAGTGTGGAAACCTAGCTTGATCTGCAAGGTCCCAATCTTTCATTTTCAACAGCGGGATCCTCACAAGCCACAGACCTTCAAAAGGGACCTACTTCGCTAGCAAGGGTATGGAAAGGGTGAACTTCTCAGAATCTAGGTCCTTCGTGACCTTCGCTTTTCCCTTCCATGAATGGATATACTCAGGGAGCCGTGTTATAGGTTTAGTGCCTTCAACATCAATATCTTATGTTCCTTGGGATTTGTCTGCTTCCAAGTCCACAATCTTCTTCGGTTGCTTATCTTTCTTCTATTTTTGTGTTTCAGTATGCTTCCTTGGAGATGTGTGGACCGAGACTGGCTTCTTCTACTTGTCTTTCTTTGATTTGGCCGGTTGGGTTTCTCTAGTAGGGGTAGGTTTCGGCCTAGGCACCATAGGCACAGGGGGAGCTTCCATACTTACAACTTCTAGGGCAGCTTTCTCAGAGGAAACATGGCCAATACTCATAGTTTCTACAGGATTGGGGCCAAGCATTTTCTCTAGAATAAACTTCTGGTTCAGCTCAGACAACTTAGTTAACACAAGTCTGGCGAATAAATATTTCCAAGCCTATCGGTTCATAGGAAACAGAAAACAAATTTCACTAACAATTCTGAGAGCACAAAGTGTTCTATGTTGGACCGACACACATAATTTATAGGGGTTTTTTAATTCAAATCTGACCATTCTCCCCAATTTCAGAGCATTGATGTTGTTTTGGCGGTAGATCTTCAAAGACTTTTGCCTTAAATTCCAACACCGCGCTACTTTTAACCATCTTCTAGTCATCAAGTCATGAAAAGTGACTCTAATGGCCACTTTCAGGTTGTATTGTGTGGTACCTTCCTTCATAGTGTAGCTTCCTGCATGCATCTTTATGGGTTGTATCTTCATCATTCTTCGTGTAGCCGACTTGCTGCATTGTCCTACAAACTGGGAAGTGTAGTTTATAGTTCCGCGCTCTGTTACAACTAGCTAGATCACTAAGACTATCCTACTATCATATAGTCATTATGCATGATCTCTTGTATACAACTTCAGCCTGCTCCAATTCACTCTCCCCAGGAAGGGTTCCCCATTCAACTTCATGAGTTTAACTACGCTTCCATCTATAATTTCTCTGATAATATATGGCCCTAGCCAATGCATCTGGGATTCACCCACAAATTTAGTGAATTTACTATCATATAATAGGACAAGATAGTTTACCTTGAATGTACAAATCTTGAAGCAGTGATCATGCCATAATTTTTCACCTTCCTTCTATACTTGTTGATGAAATCCTCCGAAAAAATGATCTTATTCGAGCTCCATGAACTACGTGAGCCATTCCTCCAAGACCTCGTGATCTGCCATACTTGTCAGAGCCACTATGCGTAGACTAGGCACAATATACTCCATCAGCATTACAGCTTCTAAACCATATACCAATCTGAATGATGTTTGCCCTATCAGCTTCTTGCAAGTAGTCCTATAAGCCCATATTACTGCAGGCACAAGCATATCCTAGTCATTCCACTATGCATTGCAGATCTTTGTCAGCACGTTCTCCAAAATATTGTTGAAAGCTTCAACCATACCATTGGCCTGTGGGTGATACGGTGAACTCTTCTGATGGTATACCTAAAATTTGTCAATCAACGTGCTTATGAATTCATTTAGAAAGTGCATACCTATGTCACTCATCAACACTTTCAGGCAGCAAAATCTGGTTGAGAAATAATCAAACAAAACGTTTTCTACCATAGCCCTTGTACAATCCTTGACTGGATATCCCTCTATCCATCTTGTTAGATATTCCATCTAAGTGATGATATAACGTGCACCAATTTTATTTTGTGGCTGCTGAATTGGCCCAACAAAATCAATCACCCATTTCTCAAATGGTTGCAAAGATACTTGAGGAATTAATGACAATCCATTCGTTCACGATGGTCTATCCATTCTCTCAAATGCATTGCATGCCTTACAATATGCATTGTAATCCTTGTGTATGGTTGGCCACCATAGACGTGTGCGTAAAATATTTTGCGCAATTTCCCTTCCTACATAATGACCTCCAATAGCTCCGGCATGAGCTTCAGCAACAATTATATCCATCTCAATATTGGGCACATATCTTTGCAATATTTCATCTACAGCCATCTTATACAGATGTCCTGCAATAAATGAAAAATATTTTGTGCACACTACTAATTCTTTTTTCTGCTGATTTGTGTATCCTTCTAGTACCATCCCCTAGTCAAGAAATGAATAATGTCTACAAAATTATTAGCTACGTGCATAGCAAAGAGTTGCGCATCTAGTAACCCTTCCTCTATGTTATTGGGCTTCTCTCCTATTTTGATCCGTGACAGATGGTAAGGTACCGCATTTAACCTCTCTAGCTTCACAATCACATCAAAGTTATACTCATGAAATAATAACAACCATCTACACATCTCCCCCCCCCCCAGCACAAGCTTATTTACTAGGTATAATGCATAATGATCTGTGTACATTTTGAAATTCCCTCCTAATAGGTAATGCATGAACATATGCAATGCGTACACCATGGACAATCATTCACACTTAGTCATTGAATAATTTTTCTCAGCCTTTGATGATTTCCTACTCGTAAATGTTATAGGGTGGGCCATTTCTCCTTTGCTGGCTTGTGTTAGCACTACACCCAATGAGATGCACGAGGCATCCACATGAACGCGAAACTCCTTTTTCCAATTAGGCAATACCAAGATTGGCGCGGTGACCATCTTTTCTTTCAATACATCCAAGCTGTGCTGACATTCTTCATCGCAACGGAATGTTTCATCCTTCTTCAACATTTTCTCCATGGGAAAAATAATTTGAGGATAGGCTTTGATAAATTTTCAATAATACCTTGTATGTCCCAGTTTCGTGTGCAACTACTTGACATTCCTTGGGGCCTCAAGGTTCACTATCAATGCAATCTTTGCAGGGTCCCCCATCAATCCTTGCTTGCACACCACATGACCCAACAAGATCCCAAAGGGAACAAAGAATGTGCATTTCTTCAAGTTCAGCGTGATCTGGTATCTGTGACATGTATCCAACATGAGGCACAAACTTGATACATGGCATTTGACTAATCCAAACACTGTCCAATCATCAAAGTATACTTCTAGGAACTTATGAATGAACTCCTTGAACATTGTTACAACTATGTGGGAAAATATTGTAGGTGAATTGATCAGTCCAAATGGCATCACAGTGTACTGAAAACAACCTCATTTCATCGAAAAGGTCGTTTTGCTCTTATCCTTAGGTGCGGTCTTAATCTGATGATACCCAGAAAACCCATCAGTAAATGAGTGGGCACCCTCCCGTCCAACATTGTCCAATACTTCTTCTGTAAATGGCATCGGGAATGTGTCATTGACACACACATCACTAAGATTTCATAGATCTACACAAATCCTTATTTCACCTTTTTGTTTCTTCTCTTGAACTACCATCGGGCTCACCCAAAAAGTTACCTCAACATGTTCTATGCCTCCAACATCTTATCCAACTCTTGGTGAACCTTTCCCTTGTATTTAGGATTAAGGCAATAGGGCCTCTATTTAATAGGCTTCACATTCAGCTTTAGAGTAATCTTCATAATTCCGAAATCACCAATTATGCCCTTCAAATACGAAAACTTGGTGGGGAAAAGATCCTTGTATTCGTGAAGTAACTCAATGACTTTTTCCATAGTACTGTAATCCCAATAGTCTCTAACCTTTACAAACTTTGGTTCTGCTTCAGTGCTAATATTTACTTGCTTCGTCTTCAACGACATGGTGATATCCAAGTTTTTTATTTGTGGGCCGTCAACTTTATGATGTCCTTCTACCTTTGGAATATTAATGTTTCTCAGATCTTCATATTCCTCTTCAGTGGTCACATTATAGCATTCTAGTGCATGGCGTAGCTGAGTGCTCCAGTCTGGTTAGACCCACTCCATAGGTTCTTGTAGAATTGTAAAGATAATCGCCTTAATTTCCTGTAGAGCTTCATCGATGCTTGTGAAGCCATCCTCAAAGGTGAAGGTCAATAAGAAGCCTTTCTTCAACACATCCCATTCCGCTGTACCATGGCAGAGCTCCGTTTCTAGATACTAGTTCATGGGAATTGTATAAAAGATATGGAAAAATATGTGTACCCACTCTGGTTGTGCTTCTGTTAACCATGCTTTAGCCCATTTCTCTAGGTGGTTGTGCGGATCATCCTTCCCATTATATTTTTCTGTCAATTGAGTATTAGGCTGCCCAAACCATCAATTCATCATCCTTCTATATTATCTCCATCCATCAAAACTATCTTTATGCGTACCCCACCATAATGTAAATGTAGCGCAAAGTGCCAAATATAATGCTTGGAAGTGGTGATCCTTAGGGAATTCACACTAAAATTCATTTAAAAACTTAGCTACGTCAGTTAAACCATCATAATAGGGTAGTTTCCTTACCCATGTCGAAACACAACGCAACGAATTTGTCATCATATTGCAGCACAGTGTGGATACTTCATGCAAGTGATTCTGCTAACGCTCCAACTCATCGCCTAAATCCCACGTGCAAGAACTCTCCCGATCCCATGAGATTTGTCCATCTGCTGTCAAGTTGATCTAGTCCTTGTCTCATGCTATTATTTTGTAGCTTTGATCTAGTACATCCTCACTTTCTTCATAATTGCAAATTGGTTCAGTATAGTGCACCCCTCCTGTAGGGTCCAATGGTACTACAACCTGAACCAATTTTCTTTCAAATGACATTGTCCTCTTATTCAGATTGATGACCACATTCATATCAATGGACCAGTCAATTCCCAAGAGTGCAGGATATGGATTGTTGTCATCGACGATCTATATAACCTCAAAGTCAACAATCGGGTTCACACCTTCTATATCAACTGTTACTCGATATAATCATCCCATCGAGATGATTTTCTACTGGTTCTCCATTCTGAGTTGAATTAGAGACCACTACAACGCAACTCTCCACATTCTTTCCGATGTTTGTTTTGGAAAAATGTTCGCGTCAGACCCCAGATCCAAGATGACCTGATCCATGTCCTAATCACCTATCTATGCAGTGAGCCTAATCTCACACCTTGTTCATGCCTTATGTTTGCCAATCTTTCTGACCACTTGATGTCCATCAGGTACCTTTTCTTTGTTGGCACATCTATTTATTAATTCCTACAGGCCCTCCACAGCTTTGCTACTGCGAAGCAATGTTATGCACGTCTCCAAAAACATAGTGAACACAAAGGGATCAAGCTCTATAGGTGCACTTGTTTCTTGCACCTTTTTTTGGCTTCCTGAGGTGGAGGCCTCAAGAAAGCTTTTCTTGGATTGCATAAAAGTTTCCTTAGTGCACTCCAGGTCAAAACCAACTGCCTTCTTTGAGGATTTGTATACCCATTCGTCCTCTTCAGGTTGTTTTCCTTCATCATCACCAGTCATTATTCAACTTCTTAGTACTATATTCACGCTTTCATCCTCCTCGCGGGGCTGAGCTCTCATCATATATAATTTTTGTGTAGGTTGTTGAGTCTCTCCTTTCTTCTGTTGCATTTTTCTATAGTATGGTCAAACTAGTTGTAATATTAATGTGACAGCGTGTCTGACTCTAGGAGTCTTGCAGATAGCGTTATGACATTCCACAGTTGTAGCAGATGAGTTGACCCCAACCTCTACCAGGTCCTCCTCCTCCTCGGTCTCGTCCTCATCCCTGGTAACCTTCGCACACTCCCCCAGTGCCCTGATCTAGATGCCAAGATTTTCCCTGCATTCGGTATGTAGGTGTTCTTTCCATCATCGGCTCATAGTTCATAGAGTGGCCTGCATCATGGCTCACAAATTTTCATAATTAGAAAACAATTGTTGAGGTGTCTGATCAAACTTTTGAAGTACATGAAAATTATTTGTATCATGTTGTTTAGCAACCTAGAAAATAGAACACCATAATGCCATCGCCACACTCCACCTTGCCAGGGATTATAGCTTCAGTGGAATTGGTCCCCCTCCTATAATATAATTCAATTACATGGGATAGTGATCTTTATCGTGCCCCTGGCTCTTGCACTTCAAACACCAGAGTTCTGCACATGCGTCTCGTTTAGTCTACTTGTCTTACTTCAAGCTCTGCAATTCTAAGTGCAATATTCGTAACTAAGAGTGGATATGTTGTACCCCAAAGGTTGCATCTTGAATAGGCCTTGCATGCTACCTCATCACAATCTCCAAGGATTCTTCCTATGTTCCTATCTTTTGTTGTGACAAAGAAATTTGTAGGTGCGGCAAAATCAAAGCTATAAACCATTCACAATGTTGACTATCTATGAGCCACATGTTAGCTTGTTGAATCAAACATTTGAACTTCTGATATAATTCCAATGGTGTCTCATCGACCCTGATCATGATTTATTTGAATCCAATCACTGACTACCACTCAAACTTAGGTTTCCTAAACTCCTTTTTTAAAGTCACCTTAGTGTCTGCTATCGATGCAAGAGCATTATCAAAACAATACTTAATATACCAAGTGAGTGCACAATCCCATACAGTGGTAACCAACTATGCCTTCTTGATGTTGTCATCAGTAATCCTTTGTGTTATCCACGTAGCATTCGCAACAAACCAAAACTTCTAGGTATCTTCACCCACTACACCCTTGAAAATTAGCAATTTCATCGTGTTCGCCATGTTGAATGGTGGCGGCAGCGGTGGACGTGAAGGTGTATGCGGTGGAGGTGTAGGTGGAAGCAGAGTGGATGAATGATGTGTTCATAGAAGACCTTGTGTTATTAGCTAGACAACACTTTGCAGTGAAGCTTGCACCTCTCCTTCATTATCGCTTGAAGGAGGTCTCATTAACGAACTATATTCTGGACCTGATTTCTTTCAATCTCTAAAGAGTATTCCACTTCCGGTAGCTCCGAAAATCAAGGCAATGGCATAACCTATTTTTCACATAAGAGCATTTTAATCCAAGTATTCAATGATATTAAATACTTACCTCGCAGTCCTTTGGAAAATATTCACTCTGCTTTGTTGTAACTAACTGATGCATCAATTGCAAATTCTATAAGAAATCCTCCTATAATTTGATCAAGCTAGTGATCGACAGCCCACGCGATCTTGTTTTAAAGAATTCTAAGCATCACACTAATTCTGGGGTCCACATTATCGGATTATTGAACTTCCATCTTCGTTGGTTATCTGTCAATTTAGCCAACCATTCATACAACTCAATGGGGAAGGTGAAAAAGAAGATCTCATGTATCTCTGGATAAAAATAACTATTCAACCATTGTAACTTTGACACACATGGATTACTATTTTCTTGTGTTGCGAACTCATGAATCTTCCAATCCAATAGATTTTCAATCTCTTTCTTAGTGGGATTCCAATGATGCAACATCACATATCGCCTTCAGGCAAATTCTAGTCCCGGAAATATAACCATTTGTTGGCTGAGGAGGCGTAACCTAGGTTCAGAGTTATCTAGGCCAGCCAACAAATCCCTAAACTATTGGACCTTTCGGCAACAACCTGCATAGCGCAGGCTGCAGTATCACCTGAACTAGTATCTGGGGATGCAAGAACCATGTTCTTGCATCCAGAGACTACCGTGATGTCTTTTAGTGCCCCAAATCTGCTTTCATGTAGACCGATACACTCCTAGCGAACTCTCCTGCAACTCTGTGAAAATGGCCTTTAGCCGTTCGTGAAGGTTTACAATTAGTCTTTGAGGACCTTTAACAGTCAATCTATCTACTTACATGCATCAGAAAGTAGTCCTAAGTTAGGGTTCTTGCAGATTTACTTAAGTTATTAGTAAACATCAGAGAGATCATCAAAGTCTTCATGAAAATACATAAGAATGCTTTGTATACATCATTAACAGTTATTCAACAAAATCGTGTGACATTCAAACAATATTCCATAAAACACATTATTCATAGACAACATATAGCATTAGAAAAAACAAAGATAAAATATATATACACAAGAATTATTCGATAACTGTCTTTATTGATCTTCAATTCAGGATTACAGACTCAAAACTATCGTGCACAATTAGCTGTAGGGCTCTGTTCACTCAGCTACAGAATCTACCCAAGCGTCTTCCCACTCAGTTGCAGAGCCTTTCTTCTCCTATTTGACCCACTTCTTTTCACTATCACTTCTCAGCCATCATTATTCACTATCCATATCCTACCCTAGAATCTCTAAGATGCACCTATGTATAGACTTTTTCATACAATACCATGGTTTGTGGACCATGGGTGGATCTCAAAGCTGAATCAAACTTTACATAAAACAAGGGGTTAAACCCCTTTGACTCCTACTCATCTACTCGCTTTGTATCCACAAATCATGGAGACTTTAAATTATTTACAAAAGTGTATCAAAACTTGGGTTATCTTAACCCCAAAACTGACCCAGGGGTCCCCATCCCAACACTTATCTAAATTAGATCCTAGAAATTTTGGAGAAAAAAATTCATCTACAAAAATAAATAAAATAGTCTAATTCCTTTAATGAACTGTAATTCCTTCCTTAAAAATATTTATTGATTCCATAATGCCATGGACACCATATTGAATTCCCATCTATCGGATGATATCTTTTCTTTGGAATATGTTCACGGTAAGAATCTCACAACTGGGAAATCTGAGGATATTGATGTCTACCAAGCTAATTTTTTTAAATGGGAGGGCCTATCCTCCTCCCTCACATACATGGGCATTTCAATTTATTAGTGAAATAATTCCTTGGACATAGAACCTCATTTTGTCTATCATTAGAAGTTGGGATTAAAGCATTCCATCTAATTATAGGACCATTATGATTGAATGTAATTTAGCCAAGATGTATGGAATCATTTTGTAAATGAAGATTAACTTATGGGCAAAAAAACCATGGTAATAGAGATAAAATATAGGATGAGTTTAGCAGACATAATTGAATTGTTGATGACCTTGTTATTCTCAATATGGTTGGAAATGAACGCCACAGTAATAAAATTGATACCTTATGTTGTTTCATTGACTTCAAGATATGTTTTGACATAGTTCCTAATACAAATTTATGTAAGAGGATGAATGAGATAATGGTTCATCTCGAGTTGAGGATCACACATCGATATAAGAATTGTACTTCCATGTTTAGGACCATTGAGGGTTGGTTAGAAGAAATTTAATGCAATAACAAAGTTATGCAACAATCTTCCTTATCCCCTACCATTTTTCATATATACATTGATAAGTTAGAAGAGTTCTTAGAAGATCGATGTTGTGTTGGCTAGACAATCACCAATATAATCATAGCTTCTCTCATTTATATTGATAATATTGCTATCTTAAGAAAGGGCTATTGCAATGTTAGCATTGGCTTAATGTTCTTCCAATATTTTTCCCCAAGATGGGTATGATGATTAATCCCAATAAAAATAAAGCCATGTTAATTCAATACAAAAAGATTACACATGATACTTACATATATGACAAGAAATACTCAGAGGAATTTCCTTCATACAAGTATCTTGTAATTAATATCCATCACAAGATCAATTGAAATAATAGCATTGTGAGAAGGATAAATTGAGGGTTAAAATATTATTATGGACTTGAAAGTGATCGTAAGTTAGCAAATATTTGGACATGGGATAAAAATAAACTTTCTTTTCGGGCGCTTGTCCCTCCTATTATTTTATATGGATGTCAATTTTAGGGTTTCAGTGTACTGAGAGAGTCATGGAGGAAGATAAACCATATCTTAAAGCAGTATATAACTTGCAATATCAAGATTAAAGGAAATATTCACTATCATATCCTCCTTATTGAAGCAAGGATTCCCCCCATTGAGAGCATGACTATTAATATGTATGTTATGTATAAGAAGAAATTAAACATAACTTCCTGGAATTGCTTTTTCATGTAGCCAAAACTCCTACCATTGTTTAAAAGTGGGCATGACATAAGGATGTCTAGTTTGGACTTGACTATTGGGGGATAAAGGACGATATGGTTTTGTAGAATAAGGATAACATTAAATATATTATTACTTCAAATTTAAAGGATAAATGTGGGGTGATAAATTTTTAGAGAGAGAAAGGAAACTAAGATGTTGTAAGGATGTGATCAAGACCAATCTCAAAAGTAAAAGGCATTTCTTTGTCTTGACTAATGTTAAGAAAAAATGAACTGCTAAAATAAGAACAAATTCACATTAGCCAATTTGCCAAATAGCATGAGATGAATGAATTTGTCACTTTTTTGACATTAAGAGGGTTGTAGCTGAAAATACCTTTTGTCTTATATTGTCCATCTTATACTCACATTCTATCTAATTTTAAAAATATTTGTTAGAATATGAACCTTCTTGACATTTTAAGTGAGAAAAACTATGGTGATATTGGAACACTTATTTTAGTGGTTTCCAAACACAAAAATAAAATGCTAGATATTTAGTAGTAATATTTACCTTCTTAAGGTCCAATAGACCATATTAGTCTTATTAGACACTAATCATAATCATCATAACCATGACATTTATGTTATATTCATTTTTTTCTATTCTTTAATTTCATATTCTTATTTTATTAAAAAGTTTCACTATTTCATCTAATGACTTTTGTAGAACTAGTCCTCAAACTTTTAAAGGATAGCTAATCATCTTGCTCTATTTTAAAGATAATGATAAAGTTTGTATATTTATTCCAATCATTATTATATGATAATGTTTTACTTTCATTCTATAAATATTATGAAATTACTAAAAAATAAATGCCATGAATCTAAAATCATATTAAAGTGTTGTCATGTAATTAATCGAGAAGATCTTTCCATAGCAAACAAATAAGACACTAATTGGGTCTCTTCTTTGGGATAAAATCCTATTGTTTATTTTTGGATACGTTTCCCCACCAACACATCCATCTTAGCTAAATTGTTGTATTTTGGAAAACACTCAATTATTTTGTTAAATAATCAATGTCTAAGTTGATGTACTTTTTCTTATCACCAAATTTTGGGTCATAGGCCATGGCATCATTGCCTCACTTGTAAAAGGGATGGCTATTATAATCAAGTGTATCAAAGCTACACCTCATGACTTGCACATGAGTATTTGTCTCTTTACATATCATTTGGTACTTACAAACTTTGATAAATATAGTTAGCTCTTTCTACATAATTTAATTGCATGAGTGTAATCAACGAAAATTTTAGGGGCTACTATTCTCCCATTGGCTAATTTTCTATACTTTTTCCAAAAAAAAGATTCGCTAATTTCCATTTTTTTGTAAAAATGATTTGCCCAAATTTTATAGAATCAAATTATTTAGCCTAAAACTTGCCAAAAAAAATTATATATAGACTATATAAAAATATTATAAATTTGAATATTTTTACAAAAATATCTCCAAACATTTTCAAGATTTCATATATTGCCAAGGTTTCTAAACTTTAAGATAAAAATTATCCTTGTAGAGGGAAGCCAAAAAATAACATGCATGGATTGTCTTATAGGTAAGAGAGATTCATAATAAATGGTGACCACATGCATCAACATTCGATTCATTTGAGAATCCTTCCACTTCTCTCTGAGTGGAATATCTATGTAAAATGGTATCTACTACTCATTGCTAAACTACTTGTCTAATACTGAGGTATAAAGGGTCTTGTTTCTAAATGCATCAACTCTCATGTCATGAGATCACCAAAAATTTAATAATATAGGTCAAGATATTACCACACCATGGATTCTTACTCAACAGAGAGACATTCATTAGGAATTCATCATGACTTCATGATGGGTACCATCTTCCTAATAGGATATGTGTGCAACTTAATTAGATTTTAATGTTATTTATGATATATTTTTCTTGTCTAACTTCATAGAGATTAAGTTGTGTGGAATTAAATCCATCACATGAAATTTCAACTCTACATATAGACTTTATAAAATCATAAAATCATTTTTGTTCTTATTTAAAACTATAAAATTTGTACAAATAACATTATCTACATGAAATTATTACTTAAAATTAATACAGAAAATAAAAAAATACTATTAAAATTTTCAAAAAATACATAAAGAAATTTTTTATCACACTTAAAGTGTAATTAGAAGTAAAAATATTTGATAATAAAATTCCAAATAAAAAAAAAAAATTTGATAATAAGATTAAATTTTTTTTTGAGAGTTTCATCTTTTTTTCAATTAAGAAAAAAAACTTATTTACATATTTATCTAGTTATAAGATAATCTCCAAATATTTAAAACAATTGAAAAAATAATGAAACCAAATATTATTTAAATATTCTAAATAAACTGATTTTCAAAAATATTTATCATTATCAATATCAATATCAAATTACCATCTTCAAATCCTTACACTTAGCTTCTCATCTTACCAACAAATTTATATATCACTCGAAAACACAAACCTATATATATATATATATATATAAATTACTTTTACTTGGTGGTTACCAAACCTGTACAAAACCTGCTAACTAATAAAACAAATTGTTACACAAAACCAGGCTGAAGGGATAACAGACGCGAAATACCCGCTCGCTTGATAAAATAAATTGTTATACAAAACGATGGCGAAGGAAAAACAAACAGGCGACATTTAACAAAAAAAAATTGTAATATGAGATGCAGTTTTATCTGTCCACCTAATTTTTGTGGGTATCACAAAAGTTATTCTCAACTTTATAGTTGTGTCTGCGCAAAGGATATGATTGGTGTCATTTATGGTCGTACTGAGTGGTTTTCATTTTTAATCTGTCGTTTTAATCATGAAAAAATCTCTGTTTGGATGGTAGTCAGTGGAAATGCAGGAAGATGGCGATAAAAAATGGGATAGTTTAAGGATTAGCACGTCAAAAACGACAAGGAAAGGGAGCTATGCTCATAAAGGATTGATATTTAAATAAGGAAAAACATACTTATAATTAAAAGTATTTATGTTTTAAAAGTATTTATGTATATAAATATAAAGTAAGAAAGTATTTAGAAAGAATTGAAGGAGAAACTGTAGTAAAATAATAGGTGGGATGTTTGGTCTTATGTTGGATAAATAAAAATAAAATAAAATATTTATAAAAAATTAATCAACAAAAGTAATCAAATAATTAAATGGAGATATTTAATCACATAAGCTTTATAATCCAATTCAGAACAATATTGATGAGGATGATGATTAACATCCACCTAGACCAAACATTGGTTCGGAGACCAATGGTCAGAGACCGAGACCAAACATTGCTCAGAGACCAAACATTAGTCCGAGACCAAACATTGGTCATTATGTATCCTCCAAATTTTCTCCAAACAAAAACTATTTCGTTGAAAAAAAAACACCTACCATGGCAAGAACGTAGCGATAAGGAAAAGGATCTGTGCTGTGAAATACTGTATTAGCTCAAAAGTCAAGAACGACAGCTAAAGGTAAGAAATGGCCCACCCAGGGTTGGAATTTCAAAAAAAACCAAATTGTCAAATTTGGGGTTTTTCAGAATTTTCAACCTGTTTTAATAATTTCCTGTTTTAATAATTTCAAAACAAATTTTTGAAGGTTTTGTAATTTTTTAGAAATCTACTTCCAAAAGGTAAGAAATGGCCCACTTAGGGTTGGAATTTCAAAAGACCAACCTGTCAAATTTGAAGTTTTTCAGAATTTTCAACTTGTTTTCATAATTTCAAAACAAATTTTTGATAATTTTATAATTTTTTACTTTGTATTTGAAATCACTCTATAATCGGCAATTTACCTGTCAAATTCCAACCCTGGGCCCACCTACTTGCAAAAGCGTCCAGAAGTCAAAAGTAACGTTGGGATAAATATAAAATTCATTTAGGTAATTCAACGCAAGTAATGGAGTTCAAAGGTAATTCAAAAGTTTTCAAACCAGTTTTTAATTTCGAACGTATAGGTTTTTTTGAAACGTTGGAACTCCATTACAAATTCTCAAATCTCCATTTTTTGAGACCATACAAGTTTTCCATTTTCGAGACAATTCAATTTCTCAAATATTACGTAAATTAAATGATGGTCTCAAATATTAGCGTAAATTAAATGACTGGAAAACTAAATGGCACACAATTATTTTTATTTTGATTACTAAATGGCCGTGCAGTTTTACCAATTTGTAATCAAATTCCATAAAATATCAAAAGAAAACCACCATATAGTCACCTGGTTAGATTCTTGGATATCAAACCAAAGGATGTTGTGTACCTCCGTGATACACCACCAACAACAATAAATAAAATAATTGAAGAAGAAAAAAGAAATATAGCTGTTCCATCTTCTGGTTAAAAAGAAAAAGAAAGAAAAGTAACTACGTGTCGCCGGGTTGCAAAGTCCAGTTAAAACATTTTGAAGAAAGATACAGCAGTGGGACACCAGAAAGTGGATGACCTGATATTTTTCATCTATCACGACATCACTTGGTGCAAGGAGCTCTATATATATGCCATGGCAGTAGGGTTCTAACGCACAAATCTCGGCTCGTTATTTCACCTCTATTGGAAATAAGTACCATATTATTCAAAGAATCAAGTGAAGAAAGAATCATTTCAATTTTTTTTTTAATTTTGAAAAAAATAAAAAATTGTTAGTCTATTGTTTTTTTATATAAATATCAGGTTTGAATTTTTGTTATTTATATTATTATATTTGACTTACAAGTTTTGCAAATTTGCAATACTAATAAATTTGGTTTGATGCATTTTTTTCTTTCATTATTAGGTAATTTTAAATAAACATAAAAAATTAATATTGGAAATAAGTACCATATTATTCAAAGAATCAAGTGAAGAAAGAATCATTTCATTTTTTTTTTTAATTTTGAAAAAAAAAAAATTGTTAGTCTATCGTCTAATTTTTTTAGTATTGAATTTTACATTGTCCAATTTTTTCCTTATTGAATTAAATTCGAATCAGTATTCAAATTCTAATTTGGGAACTATGGTATAATGTGGATCAGGCACCTTCCTACCTCGAACATGCCGATACACTTGTTGAGGCAATAAAAGATAGGTTCAATTCGATGGGAGTGGAGGATGGAGAACGAATGAGTCCCCTGACTGACCTATACCAACGTCTTTGGATGGTCGATAGCGTTGAACGGTTGGGGATCGATAGGCATTTCCAAAATGAGCTAAAATCAGCGCTAGATTATGTTTTCAGGTCAGTCCCCATATCCTTATCGTCATTTTTAATCTATGTTTTATATATCGAATACACATGATTATGGCATGAAAGATATTTTGCCAGCAGCTATTGGAAAGAAAAAGGCATTGGACGTGGGAGACAAAGTGCTGTGACTGATCTCAACTCAGTATATCCAGTGTCTTCAGGTATACATCGATGTTTTTATAATTAATTACCCTTTGAACAATTTCATTTTAACTGACAACTGCCATTTACGAGGATACAATGCCTCATACATTAATATCAGATGTCTTAGAAAACTTCAAAGACCACAACGGGCAGTTTACCTGCTCCGGCATTCAAACAGAGGGAGAGATAAGAGGCGTACTCAATTTATTTCGGGCATCCCTCATTGCCTTTCCCGGCGAAAAAGTTATGCAAGAGGCCGAAATCTTCTCTACAATGTATTTAAAACATGCCCTACAAAAAATTGCGGTGTGGAGTCTTTCACAAGAGGTGAGCCAGTAATACTAACATCACATCCGCTAATAAACCTTATATATCATTATTTGTTCGCGTCTGTGTTTTTTATTTTCAATTTTGTCGATGGCAGATAGAGTATCTTCTGGAATATGGTTGGCATACAAATCTGCCAAGACTGGAAGCAAGAATGTACATGGAAGTATTTCCACAAGACACTATATATGAGTAGGTTCATTATTATTGTTATGTAACATCCAATTTTATTTCCATAACTTCAATATTAGTTTTTCTTTAATATGTTTAGTTGAATGCACAAATGCTCCTCGCATAGATCCATGTATGTTGAGAGAAATAGTACCCTGTATCAAAGAAATGTGTCTTACAATAATTTAATTTCAATGTAAATTCTTAAATTAATGACGCGCTAGATGAACATGAACAGCCAGAAACTCGTAGAACTTGCAAAAGTGGAGTTCAACATCTTTCACTCGTTACAAAAGAGGGAGTTACAATCTCTCACCAGGTAATGATCTGTCATTGGATATCGTCTGAAAAATAATTGGATTTGAGTGGCGAAAAAATCAAGAGAGTAAATAAATGAAGATTGTTTGTTTAGATGGTGGAAACATTATGGGTTCCCCCAACTGTCATTCACGCGACATATTCACGTGGAGTACTACACTTTTGCATCTTGCATTGCAACCGATCCTAAACAATCCGCATTCCGACTTGGCTTTGCCAAAATGTCTCATTTTGTAACGGTGCTCGACGATATCTACGACACTTACGGAACAATGTGTTGGGTATTTTTGGAATGGGAAAATACCAAAACCAAAGATTAACTGAACACAGAGTCAATGCTCTATTACCTTTGCTCCAGGATCTTTTTGCACAGAGGACCCTTTTAAAAATATTAGCCGAGAACAGAGTATTTCACCACCATAAAGATTTCCATTCATTAAAATAAAAACACTAATACATATTCATCCTCTTTGATGAGAGGGATTTACCAAAAACAACATTCAACCAAAACTCTGTTTTCACCTGAGAATTTACTGAGACATATTCATCCTCTTTCACTTAGAGGGATTCACCAAAACATTACAAAGAAATTACTCTGTCTCCTTTGAAATTTTACACCACTGTGTGTAAAAATTTCATTTACATTCACTGCTGTGTGAAAAACAAAGATTACAGGGATTTACAGATTTACCTTTTCACTGGTGTGTGAAACAATTCATGGTTTTGCACAAAACTGCCCCTGGTTTTCTGCATTCACTTCTCCTCCTTCTTCTCCTGCACTGCTGTGCATACTTTTCATTTCTTACATTACCCAAGAAAAGGTTTTGACGTTGCTGCTGCATTTTACCATTTTCTCATTAAACATTTCAACCCACAAAAATATTCATGCACACTCCTGTGTGTTACCTTCTCTCTTTGCTTCACACTGCTGTGCTTATTTCTCTATTGCTCTCACTTATGCTTCGCACTGCTGTGCATGTTTTCTATTGCTCTTACTTGCTTCCCACTGCTGTACGTATTTCTCCATATACATTGTCAACACAAGACCATTACATATATGCATGATAGCGGGGGAAAAGTACTAGCATCTCCATACTGCCGTAAAAGAAGACAGTAGAAAATTTAATGGTCTTACTAGCTTTTATCCATGCCCATACTCCCGCTGGAACAAAATTAAAACTTCACCAAAAACTTACCAACCACAGTAAATTGCATTTACTGTCTTACTGAGATAAACGGCGGTAAGAAAACTTTCACTTCACGTCAAAATCATTTCCAGGCCTTCACATCAACATTATACAATATGCTTTAGGAATTCTATCGGGTCGGGACTTCATCCCATGACACAACAATGTGCACCGATGGTTTTCCCCGATACCTTCACATCAACATTATACAATATGCTTTAGGAATTCTATCGGGTCGGGACTTCATCCCATGACACAACAATGTGCACCGATGGTTTTCCCCGATACCGAAATCCCGATCACACATGGCCCGATACCTCCGACATATATATTATAATATATGCTTGAAAATATATATAAAACGAGCCACTTGCGGACCCGAAATAATATGAAGCAAAATGTTGAGTACCCATCGGGTCTAGGATATCGGGTCTCAACATATCGCATGAGAAAGGCTTCCACTTGGTTTTCCCGATACCGAAATATTTGTGGACCCGATAATTTATCACAAGGAATTAATTCCATCGTCGGGTCCGGCCCATCGGTAATAATAAAACTTTAGCTGCTATTTCGCCGATCCGATATCGGCGATCTCTTATCGCTGAATCGCTGAGCTGTCTGCCTGTGCTGATGAGACCTCCCGACGCGATTTTTAAATTGGATGCCGTCGCTGCTCCTGCACGGCAGTTGGAATTAACATTCCAACACTCCCCTTTAATTTCAACTGCTGGGCATTCAACCATACCCAAAGACTTTCTCAACTCCTTGACATGCTGCTGTTACAAAAGAGTCTTCCTCTTAACAGAGGGATTCACCAGAGATTATGCTGAAGAGCATCTTCCTCTTGACAGAGGGATTCTCCAAAGTCAACAAATCTTCCTCTTAAGAGAGGGATTCACTAACATTGCATCAGATGCAGTTCCACAAGCAACAAAATAGTCTTCCTCTTAATAGAGGGATTAACCTGAAACTGTGCTTAAGAGCACCTTCCTCGTGACAGAGGGATTTACCATAACAATGTGCTGAAAAACACCTTCCTCTTTAACAGAGGGCTTCACCAAAAGACTGTGCTAAAAAGCACCTTCCTCTTTGACAGAGGGATCCACCAGAACTTCACTTCCTCTCATGGAGGCATTACAACCAGATACTGCTTTAGATGCAGTTTCAAAAACAACAAAAATATTACTCTGCCTCTTTTACAAATAATTTTACACTGCTGTGTAAAATCCTCATTCACTGCTGTAAGATAAAAATTTTCTTACATACAACCTGATTACATTCGTACTGCATTTCAATTCATTTCAATCTCCCAACACAAGAGAATTTACATAACTCTTTTTCACTACTGTGTGAAAAATAAAATTTACTTTTACTGCTGTAAAAGTCTTCTGGTTTCATTTACTCTGCTCAGGCTGCTGCAGTTTTCACTTGCTTCACATTACTGGCATATCTTCACCTACAAACATTATGAGATTTACGTTGTTGCGCATTCCTTTCCTTTCCCACCAGCAAACAACCAAACATCATCACGCTGCTATGCATTCCAATTCACACTGCTGTGAAAAACATATATTCCATTTTCAAGCTGCTCCGAATCCTTTTTCTTCTCAACAAGCTGTTGTGTTAAAAACTTTTGCATTTACTGCCATAAGCTGGGAAATTCTTACTTTGGTTTACTGCTGTAAAATAAGAATTTATTTCACATTCACTCATGTGTGAAATTTTTCATTACATTTAAAGTTCTGAGTTTTCTCATTACATAAAAAAAATTATTCCCATTCATTTCATCAAACTATAAGCACCTGTAAAAAGAATTCCAAACTTTCACTTGCTGCCACAAGTCTTTCTTCCTGTCACACTATTGTGCTCTTCTGGGATTTTATTCGCTGCTGCGAACCATTTCATTTTTCATCTCTTGCCTTTTGTTCTGCTTTCGCACTGATGTGCGGATCTCCTTGTTTTGCATTACAATGCATATCATTCATTTGACAGCGATTACAAACACATACCTTCATGGCTTTTGCTTCCACAAGCTCAAAGCTGCTTCACCTCTGCACTACAATGCATAAAATTAACATTCTCAACAAAAAAAATTTCATGCATGGCTGCATAACAAAAATTTAAAAAACTGCTGTTTTATATTCTATCTTCCCACTGCTGTGAGGGTCTCCATGCTTTGCATACTTTTCTTATTGCGCTGCTACACTTCACATTTG